>SRMA01010529.1:0-13532 GCA_007224835.1 Danionella cerebrum
AACATTGTTCCCCATGTCAATACATCAACCCCCATGTCTCTATGACTTTCCAAAACTGAGATAGAGCTGCGCCATATTGGTTGCTATGGTAACCAGTTTGGTTGCTATGGAGGGGTCGCTGACCTAATATAATGCTCCCCATATCTATGCGGGTAAAATACAGCAACCCCCATCTCTCTATGATTTTCCTAAGCTGAGATAGAGACATGCCATATTGGTTGCTATGGTAACCAGTCTGGTTGCTATGGAGGTGTCATTAACATAATATGTTTCAGCTGTCAGTATGGGTGAAGCTTACCAGCCCCCAAGTCTCTAGCATTTTTCTAAGCTAAGATAGAGATGTGGCTATATAGTTGCTATGGTAAACAATTTGGTTGCTATGGAGGAGTTAGTGACATCATGTTGTAATCTACTTTTCATTTAGAATAATATAAAGCAACCCCCATGTCTCTACTGTGTTCCGTTTAGAAGATATTTGACATTGAAAGTTATGTCAAAAGTGGGTGTGGCTTAATTAATTTATGTTAATTCACAAGCAATGATGGGCTGGATAAGTAATTTGCTTCCTTAATGCTTGTATGACTTTCCAGTGTCAATCAATTACAGAAGTTCTTTCACAATAGGATCTATGGGATTCATGCTCTATTCATTTCAATGGGCCATTGAAAGTCTATGAGACACCTTTGACCTACTTATTTGAAATCAGCTTGCACCTGGAGTTATCAACTGCCAGATTTTCAAACGAGTCAGCTGACTCAACTGTCAGATTTTCAAACGATGGCAAATCTGCTGGAGAAAATCCGATTTCCATGCCTCAAACAAATAAAGATTATAGAAGAACCTTAAGACATATCGAAATGATTCTTTCTTTGTCAGAAGCAGAAGACCCTAACGAAGAGAATGCTGTAATTTTGTGAAGTTGTGATTAGAAATAAAAAAATTATGGCGAGCTACAAATAGCCTTCATTTGATTCTGTGCAACTGCTCATTTTAGAGAAATCCATACCCTCAAACAAATAAACATTACGAAAGAATGAACAGAGGTATTGAAATATTTCTTTTACTGTTAGAATCCCAAGATTTTAAGGAAGAGAATGGTGTAAATTTTGTGAAGCTCTGATAAAGTTTGAATGATTTATGGCGAGTTAAAAATAGCCTGCGATTGAGATTTTAAACAGAGTCCACCAGATTTTTTGAATGGAGGTGAATGGAGCAATTATGTGCACTCGTTGTGGTTTAGGCCACCTGGAGTAAAAACCGTGTGTTTTTTAAAAATGAAAACAGCACCAACTGAAAGAGGACAAAAATCTCTACAATTTAGATATAAAATGTGTGTGTAAAGGTTAATTTTTAGTTGAGAAAACAGTGCAAGAATCAACAAGACTGAGCTTGCTCAAAGTTAGAGTGAGCGATGACATCACCACTCTAGGGCCCCCATAGGGAATGACTTGGGCGATTTTTTTGGGCGAATCTCATGATTTTTGGGGAAACCGCGAGTGCAATCGGTTCGAAAAGACATAGCAACTCGAGTGGGAACAGTTTGGACGACCGTGGAAAGTTTCGTGGCTGTAGCTCGAACGGGCTAGGAGGAGATGCCGGTAGAATTTTTGGAAGAAGAAAAGAGAAGAATAATAACTAGATTTTAAAGTTTGCACGCAAACTTCGATGTTGGCTTGCGTTGGTACCGTTAATACCTTTTTTTTTAAATGTTGTCAATTCTGCAACAATAACATAATCCAACTCTCATGTCTATGATTCTCATAAGCTGAGATAGGTACATGCAAAATTGGTTGCTATGGTAACCAGTCTGGTTGCTATGGAGGGGTAAGTGACCTAACATATTGTTCCCCATGTCAACACGAGTAAAATACACCAACCCCCATGTCTCTATGACTTTTGTAAGCTGAGATAGAGATACGCCATATTGGTTGCTATGGTAACAGTGTGGTTGCTATGGAGGGGTCGCTGACCTAATATATTGTTCCCCATATGCATACGAGTAAATTACAGCAACCCCCATGTCTCTATGATTTTCCTGAGCTGAGATAGGTACATGCAAAATTGGTTGCTATGGTAACCAGTCTGGTTGCTATGGAGGGGTCAGTGACCTAACACATTGTTCCCCATGTCCATACAGCAACCCCCATGTCTCTATGACTTTCCAAAGCTGAGATAGAGCTGCGCCATATTGGTTGCTATGGTAACCAGTTTGGTTGCTATGGAGGGGTCGCTGACCTAATATATTGCTCCCCATATCTATACGGGTAAAATACAGCAACCCCCATCTCTATGATTTTCCTAAGCTGAGATAGACATGCCATATTGGTTGCTATGGTAACCAGTCTGGTTGCTATGGAGGAGTTAGTGACATCATGTTGTAATCTACTTTCCATTTAGAGTAATATAAAGCAACCCCCATGTCTCTACTGTGTTCCGTTTAGAAGATATTTGACATCGAAAGTTATATCTAAAAGTGGGTGTGGCTTAATTATTTTATGTTAAATCACAAGCAATGATTGGCTGGATAAGTGATTTATCCTTAATGCTACTATGACTTTCCAGTGTCAATCAATTACAAAAGCTCTTTCACAATAGGATCTATGGGATTCATGCTCCATTCATTTCAATGGGCCATTGAAAGTCTATGAAGACACCTCTGACCTACTTATTTGAAATCAGCTGGAGAGAAATTCAAAAATGTCCATGCCTCAAACAAATAAAGATTATAGAAGAACCGTAAGACATATCAAAACGATTCTATCTTTGTCAGAAGCAGAAGACCGTAAGGAAGAGAATGCTGTAAATTTTGTGAAGGTTTGATTAGAAATAAACAAATTATGGCAAGCTACAAATAGCCTTCATTTGATTCTGTGTAACTGCTCATTTCGGAGAAATCCATACCTCCAAACAAATAAGGATTACGAAAGAAGGCCAAGACACATTAAAATATTTCCTTTACTGTTAGAATCACAAGATTTTAAGGAAGAAAATGGTGTAAGTTTTGTGAAGCTGTGATAAAGTTTGAATGATTTATGGCGAGTTATAAATAGCCTGCGATTGAGATTTTGAACAGAATCCACCAGAATTTTTGAATGGAGGTGAATGGAGCAATTATGTGCACTCCTTGTGGTTTAGGCCACCTGGAGTAAAAACGGTGTGTTTTTAAAAAACGTAAACAACACCAACTGAAAGGGGACAAAAATCTCTACCATTTACATATAAAATGTGTGTGTAAAGGTTAATTTTTATTTAAGAAAACAGTGCAAGTAGCAACAAGACTGAGCTTGCTCAAAGTTAGAGTGGGCGATGACATCACCACTCTAGGGCCCCCATAGGGAATGACTTGAGCGATTTTTGGGCCGAAATTCGCGATTTTTACGGAAACCGCTGGTCGAATCGGTCCGATGAGATATAGCAACTCGAGTGGGAACAGCTTGGACGACCGTGGAAAGTTTCGTGGCTGTAGCTCGAACGGGCTAGGAGGAGAAGCGTCGTAAAATTTTGACGTAGGAAAAGAGAAGAAGAAGAAGAAGAAGAACTAGATTTTAAAGTTTGCACGCAAACTTCGATGTTGGCTTGCGTTGGTACCGTTAATACCTATTTTTTAAAATGTTGTCAATTCCGCAACAATAACATAATCCAACCCCCATGTCTCTATGATTCTCATAAGCTGAGATAGGTACATGCAATATTGGTTGCTATGGTAACAAGTCTGGTTGCTATGGAGGGGTCAGTAACCTAACATATTGTTCCCCATGTCAACACGAGTAAAATACACCAACCCCCATGTCTCTATGACTTTCGTAAGCTGAGATAGAGATACGCCATATTGGTTGCTATGGTAACAGTGTGGTTGCTATGGAGGGGTCGCTGACCTAATGTATTGTTCCCTATATGAATATGAGTAAATTACAGCAACCCCCATGTCTCTATGATTTTCCTGAGCTGAGATAGGTACATGCAAAGTTGGTTGCTATGGTAACCAGTCTGGTTGCTATGGAGGGGTCAGTGACCTAACACATTGTTCCCAATGTCAATACATCAACCCCCATGTCTCTATGACTTTCCAAAGCTGAGATAAAGCTGCGCCATATTGGTTGCTATGGTAACCAGTTTGGTTGCTATGGAGGGGTCGCTGACCTAATACATTGCTCCCCATATCTATACGGGTAAAATACAGCAACCCCCATCTCTCTATGATTTTCCTAAGCTGAAATAGAGACATGCCATATTGGTTGCTATGGTAACCAGTCTGGTTGCTATGGAGGTGTCATTAACATAATATGTTTCAGCTGTCAGTATGGGTGAAGCTTACCAGCCCCCAAGTCTCTAGCATTTTCCTAAGCTAAGATAGAAATGTGGCTATATAGTTGCTATGGTAAACAATTTGGTTGCTATGGAGGAGTTAGTGACATCATGTTGTAATCTACTTTTCATTTAGAATATAAAGCAACCCCCATGTCTCTACTGTGTTCCGTTTAGAAGATATTTGACATTGAAAGTTATGTCAAAAAATGGGTGTGGCTTAATTAATTTATGTTAATTCACAAGCAATGATGGGCTGGATAAGTAATTTGCTTCCTTAATGCTTGTATGACTTTCCAGTGTCAATCGATTACAGAAGCTCTTTTACATTAGGATCTATGGGGTTCATGCTCCATTCATTTCAATGGGCCATTGAAGGTCAATGAGACACCTTTGACCTACTTATTTGAAATCAGCTTGCACCTGGGGTTATCAACTGCCAGATTTTCAAACGAGTCAGCTGACTCAACTGTCAGATTTTCAAACGATGGCAAATCTGCTGGAGAAAATCGATTTCCATGCCTCAAACAAATAAAGATTATAGAAGAACCGTAAGACATATCGAAATGATTCTTTCTTTGTAAGAAGCAGAAGACCCTAACGAAGAGAATACTGTAATTTTTGTGAAGGTGTGATTAGAAATAAAAAAATTATGGCGAGCTACAAATAGCCTTCATTTGATTCTGTGTAACTGCTAATTTAAGAGAAATCCATACCCTCAAACAAATAAACATTACGAAAGAATGAACAGAGGTATTGAAATATTTCTTTTGCTGTTAGAATCCCAAGATTTTAAGGAAGAGAATGGTGTAAATTTTGTGAAGCTGTGATCAAGTTTGAATGATTTATGGCGAGTTAAAAATAGCCTGCGATTGAGATTTTAAGCAGAATCCACCAGAATTTTTGAATGGAGGTGAATGGAGCAATTAAGTGCACTCCTTGTGGTTTAGGCCACCTGGAGTAAAAACCGTGTGTGTTTTAAAAATGAAAACAGCACCAACTGAAAGAGGACAAAAATCTCTACCATTTAGGTATAAAATGTGTGTGTAAAGGTTAATTTTTAGTTGAGAAAACAGTGCAAGTAGCAACAAGACTGAACTTGCTCAAAGTTAGAGTGGCGATGACATCACCACTCTAGGGCTCCCATAGGGAATGACTTGGGCGATTTTTGGGCCGAAATTCGCGATTTATACGGAAACCGCTGGTCCAATCGGTCCGAAGAGATATAGCAACTCGAGTGGGAACAGTCTGGACGACCGTGGAAAGTTTCGTGGCTGTAGCTCGAACGGGCTAGGAGGAGAAGCGTTGTAAAATTTTGACGTGGGAAAAGAGAAGAATAATAACTAGATTTTAAAGTTTGCACGCAAACTTCGATGTTGGCTTGCGTTGGTGCCGTTAATACCTTTTTTTTTTTAAATGTTGTCAATTCCGCAACAATAACATAATCCAACCCTCATGTCTCTATGATTCTCATAGGCTGAGATAGATACATGCAAAATTGGTTGCTATGGTAACAAGTCTGGTTGCTATGGAGGGTCAGTGACCTAACATATTGTTCCCCATGTCAACACGAGTAAAATACACCAACCCCCATGTCTCTATGACTTTCGTAAGCTGAGATAGAGATACGCCATATTGGTTGCTATGGTAACAGTGTTGTTGCTATGGAGGGGTCGCTGACCTAATATATTGTTCCCCATATGAATACAAGTAAATTACAGCAACCCCCATGTCTCTATGATTTTCCTGAGCTGAGATAGGTACATGCTAAATTGGTTGCTATGGTAACCAGTCTGGTTGCTATGGAGGGGTCAGTGACCTAACACATTGTTCCCCATGTCAATACATCAACCCCCATGTCTCTATGACTTTCCTAAGCTGAGATAGAGCTGCGCCATATTGGTTGCTATGGTAGCCAGTTTGGTTGCTATGGAGGGGTAGCTGACCTAATATATTGCTCCCAATATCTATACGGGTAAAATACAGCACCCTCCATCTCTCTATGATTTTCCTGAGCTGAGATAGAGACATGCCATATTGGTTGCTATGGTAACCGGTCTGGTTGCTATAGAGGTGTCATTAACATAATATAATGTTTCAGCTGTCAGTATGGGTGAAGCTTACCAGCCCCCAAGTCTCTAGCATTTTCCTAAGCTAAGATAAAGATGTGGCTATATGGTTGCTATGGTAAACAATTGGGTTGCTATGGAGGAGTTAGTGACATCATGTTGTAATCTACTTTCCATTTAGACTAATATAAAGCAACCCCCATGTCTCTACTGTGTTCCGTTTAGAAGATATTTGACATCGAAAGTTATGTCAAAAGTGGGTGTGGCTTAATTAATTTATGTTAATTCACAAGCAATGATGGGCTGGATAAGTGATTTGCTTCCTTAATGCTTGTATGACTTTCCAGTGTCAATCAATTACAGAAGCTCTTTTACATTAGGATCTATGGGGTTCATGCTCCATTCATTTCAATGGGCCATTGAAAGTCAATGAGACACCTTTGACCTACTTATTTGAAATCAGCTGCACCTGGAGTTATCAACTGCCAGATTTTCAAACGAGTCAGCTGCAGCTGGAAATCCAACTGTCAGATTTTTAAACGATGGCAAATCTGCTGGAGAAAATCCGATTTCCATGCCTCAAACAAATAAAGATTATAGAAGAACCATAAGACATATCGAAATGATTCTTTCTTTGTCAGAAGCAGAAGACCCTAACGAAGAGAATGCTGTAATTTTTTTGTTGGTGTGATTAGAAATAAAAAAATTATGGCGAGCTACAAATAGCCTTCATTTGATTCTGTGCAACTGCTCATTTTCAGAGAAATCCATACCCTCAAACAAATAAGGATTACGAAAGAATGACCAGAGTTATTGAAATATTTCTTTTACTGTTAGAATCCCAAGATTTTAAGGAAGAGAATGGTGTAAATTTTGTGAAGCTGTGATAAAGTTTGAATGATTTATGGCGAGTTAAAAATAGCCTGCGATTGAGATTTTAAACAGAATCCACCAGAATTTTTGAATGGAGGTGAATGGAGCAATTATGTGCACTCGTTGTGGTTTAGACCACCTGGCGTAAAAACCGTGTGTTTTTCAAAAATGAAAACAGCACCAACTGAAAGAGGACAAAAATCTCTACCATTTAGATATAAAATGTGTGTTTAAAGGTTACTTTTGAGTTGAGAAAACAGTGCAAGTATCAACAAGACAGAGCTTGCTCAAAGTTAGAGTGTGCGATGACATCACCACTCTAGGGCTCCCATAGGGAATGACTTGGGCGATTTTTAGGCCGAAATTCGCGATTTTTACGGAAACCGCTGGTCAAATCGGTTCGAAAAGACATAGCAACTCGAGTGGGAACAGCTTGGACGACCGTGGAAAGTTTCGTGGATGTAGCTCGAACGGGCTTGGAGGAGTAGTGTTTAGAAATTTTGTCAGAAGAAGAAGAAGCCGGAAGAAGAATAATAACTAGATTTTAAAGTTTGCACGCAAACTTCGATGTTGGCTTGCGTTGGTGCCGTTAATACCTTTTTTTTAAATGTTGTCAATTCCGCAACAATAACATAATCCAACCCTCATGTCTCTATGATTCTCATAAGCTGAGAAAGGTACATGCAAAATTGGTTGCTATGGTAACCAGTCTGGTTGCTATGGAGGGGTCAGTGACCTAACATATTGTTCCCCATGTCAACATGAGTAAAATACACCAACCCCCATGTCTCTATGACTTTCGTAAGCTGAGATAGAGATACGCCATATTGGTTGCTATGGTAACAGTGTTGTTGCTATGGAGGGGTCGCTGACCTAATATATTGTTCCCCATATGAATACAAGTAAATTACAGCAACCCCCATGTCTCTATGATTTTCCTGAGCTGAGATAGGTACATGCTAAATTGGTTGCTATGGTAACCAGTCTGGTTGCTATGGAGGGGTCAGTGACCTAACACATTGTTCCCCATGTCAATACATCAACCCCATGTCTCTATGACTTTCCAAAGCTGAGATAGAGCTGCGCCATATTGGTTGCTATGGTAACCAGTTTGGTTGCTATGGAGGGGTAGCTGACCTAATATATTGCTCCCAATATATATACGGGTAAAATACAGCAACCTCCATCTCTCTATGATTTTCCTGAGCTGAGATAGAGACATGCCATATTAGTTGCTATGGTAGCCAGTCTGGTTGCTATGGAGGTGTCATTAACATAATATAATGTTTCAGCTGTCAGTATGGGTGCAGCTTACCAGCCCCCAAGTCTCTAGCATTTTCCTAAGCTAAGATAGAGATGTGGCAATATAGTTGCTATGGTAAGCAATTTGGTTGCTATGGAGGAGTTAGTGACATCATGTTGTAATCTACTTTCCATTTAGAATAATATAACGCAACCCCCATGTCTCTACTGTGTTCCATTTAGAAGATATTTGACATCAAAAGTTATGTCAAAAAAGTGGGTGTGGCTTAATTAATTTATGTTAATTCACAAGCAATGATGGGCTGGATAAGTAATTTGCTTCCTTAATGCTTGTATGACTTTCCAGTGTCAATCAGTTACAGAAGCTCTTTTACATTAGGATCTATGGGGTTCATGCTCCATTCATTTCAATGGGCCATTGAAAGTCAATGAGACACCTTTGACCTACTTATTTGAAATCAGCTTGCACCTGGAGTTATCAACTGCCAGATTTTCAAACGAGTCAGCTGACTCAACTGTCAGATTTTCAAACGATGGCAAATCTGCTGGAGAAAATCCGATTTCCATGCCTCAAACAAATAAAGATTATAGAAGAACCGTAAGACATATCGAAATGGTTCTTTCTTTGTCGGAAGCAGAAGACCCTAACGAAGAGAATGCTGTAATTTTTGTGAAGGTGTGATTAGAAATAAAAAAGTTATGGCGAGCTACAAATAACCTTCATTTGATTCTGTGCAACTGCTCATTTCAGAGAAATCCATACCCTCAAACAAATAAGGATTACGAAAGAATGACCAGAGGTATTGAAATATTTCTTTTACTGGTAGAATCCCAAGATTTTAAGGAAGAGAATGGTGTAAATTTTGTGAAGCTGTGATAAAGTGTGAACGATTTATGGCGAGTTAAAAATAGCCTGCGATTGAGATTTTAAACAGAATCCACCAGAATTTTTGAATGGAGGTGAATGGAGCAATTATGTGCACTCGTTGTGGTTTAGGCCACCTGGAGTAAAAACCGTGTGTTTTTTAAAAATGAAAACAACACCAACTGAAAGAGGACAAAAATCTCTACCATTTAGATATAAAATGTGTGTTTAAAGGTTACTTTTGAGTTGAGAAAACAGTGAAAGTATCAACAAGACAGAGCTTGCTCAAAGTTAGAGTGTGCGATGACATCACCACTCTAGGGCCCCCATAGGGAATGACTTGGGCGATTTTGGGGCCGAAATTCGCGATTTTTACGGAAACCGCTGGTCAAATCGGTCCGAAAAGACAAAGCAACTCGAGTGGGAACAGCTTTGACGACCGTGGAAAGTTTCGTGGCTGTAGCTCGAACGGGCTAGGAGGAGTAGCTGTCAGAATTTTTGTCAGAAGAAGAAGCCGGAAGAAGAATAATAACTAGATTTTAAAGTTTGCACGCAAACTTCGATGTTGGCTTGCGTTGGTGCCGTTAATACCTATTTTTTTTTAAATGTTGTCAGTTCCGCAACAATAACATAATCCAACCCCCCATGTCTCTATGATTCTCATAAGCTGAGATAGGTACATGAAAAATTGGTTGCTATGGTAACTAGTCTGGTTGCTATGGAGGTGTCAGTGACCTAACATATTGTTCCCCATGTCAACACGAGTAAAACACACCACCCCCCATGTCTCTATGACTTTCGTAAGCTGAGATAGAGATACGCCATATTGGTTGCTATGGTAACGGTGTGGTTGCTATGGAGGGGTCGCTGACCTAATATATTGTTCCCTATATGAATACGAGTAAATTACAGCAACCCCCATGTCTCTATGATTTTCCTGAGCTGAGATAGGTACATGCAAAATTGGTTGCTATGGTAACCAGTCTGGTTGCTATGGAGGGGTCAGTGACCTAACACATTGTTCCCCATGTCAATACATCAACCCCCATGTCTCTATGACTTTCCAAAGCTGAGATAGAGCTGCGCCATATTGGTTGTTATGGTAACCAGTTTGGTTGCTATGGAGGGGTCGCTGACCTAATATATTGCTCCCCATATCTATCCGGGTAAAATACAGCAACCCCCATCTCTCTATGATTTTCCTAAGCTGAGATAGAGACATGCCATATTGGTTGCTATGGTAACCACTCTGGTTGCTATGGAGGTGTCATTAACATAATATGTTTCAGCTGTCAGTATGGGTGAAGCTTACCAGCCCCCAAGTCTCTAGCATTTTTCTAAGCTAAGATAGAGATGTGGCTATATAGTTGCTATGGTAAACAATTTGGTTGCTATGGAGGAGTTAGTGACATCATGTTGTAATCTACTTTTCATTTAGAAGAATATACAGCAACCCCCATGTCTCTACTGTGTTCCGTTTAGAAGATATTTGACATTGAAAGTTATGTCAAAAAGTGGGTGTGGCTTAATTAATTTATGTTAATTCACAAGCAATGATGGGCTGGATAAGTAATTTGCTTCCTTAATGCTTGTATGACTTTCCAGTGTCAATCAATTACAGAAGCTCTTTTACATTAGGATCTATGGGGTTCATGCTCCATTCATTTCAATGGGCCATTGAAAGTCAATGAGACACCTTTGATCTACTTATTTGAAATCAGCTTGCACCTGGAGTTATCAACTGCCAGATTTTCAAACGAGCCAGCTGACTCAACTGTCAGATTTTCAAACGATGGCAAATCTGCTGGAGAAAATCCGATTTCCATGCCTCCAACAAATAAAGATTATAGAAGAACCGTAAGACATATCGAAATGATTCTTTCTTTGTCTGAAGCAGAAGACCCTAACAAAGAGAATGCTGTAATTTTTGTGAAGGTGTGATTAGAAATAAAAAAAGTATGGCGAGCTACAAATAGCCTTCATTTGATTCTGTGCAACTGCTCATTTTAGAGAAATCCATACCCTCAAACAAATAAACATTCTGAAAGAATGAACAGAGGTATTGAAATATTTCTTTTACTGTTAGAATCCCAAGATTTTAAGGAAGAGAATGGTGTAAATTTTGTGAAGCTGTGATAAAGTTTGAATGAATTATGGCGAGTTAAAAATAGCCTGCGATTGAGATTTTAAACAGAATCCACCAGAATTTTTTGAATGGAGGTGAATGGAGCAATTATGTGCACTCCTTGTGGTTTAGGCCACCTGGAGTAAAAACCGTGTGTTTTTTTTAAAATGAAAACAGCACCAACTGAAAGAGGACAAAAATCTCTACCATTTAGATATAAAATGTGTGTGTAAAGGTTAATTTTTAGTTGAGAAAACAGTGCAAGTAGCAACAAGACTGAGCTTGCTCAAAGTTAGAGTGGGCGATGACATCACCACTCTAGGGCTCCCATAGGGAATGACTTGGGCGATTTTTGGGCCGAAATTCGCGATTTTTACGGAAACCGCTGATCAAATCGGTCCGAAGAGATATAGCAACAAACTACATAACAGCTTTGAGGTGTGTTGAAAGTTTCGTGGCTGTAGCTCGAACGGGCTAGGAGGAGTAGTGTTGAGAATTTTTGTCAGAAGAAAAGAGAAGAAGAAGAATAATAACTAGATTTTAAAGTTTGCACGCAAACTTCGATGTTGGCTTGCGTTGGTACCGTTAATACCTATTTTTTTAAATGTTGTCAATTCCGCAATAATAACATAATCCAACCCCCATGTCTCTATGATTCTCATAAGCTGAGATAGGTACATGCAATATTGGTTGCTATGGTAACCAGTCTGGTTGCTATAGAGGTGTCAGTGACCTAACATATTGTTCCCCATGTCAACACGAGTAAAATACACCAACCCCCATGTCTCTATGACTTTCGTTAGCTGAGATAGAGATACGCCATATTGGTTGCTATGGTAACAGTGTGGTTGCTATGGAGGGGTAGCTGACCTAATATATTGTTCCCCATATGAATACGAGTAAATTACAGCAACCCCCATGTCTCTATGATTTTCTTGAGCTGAGATAGGTACATGCAAATTGGTTGCTATGGTAACCAGTCTGGTTGCTATGGAGGGGTCAGTGACCTAACACATTGTTCCCCATGTCAATACATCAACCCCCATGTCTCTATGACTTTCCAAAGCTGAGATAGAGCTGCGCCATATTGGTTGCTATGGTAACCAGTTTGGTTGCTATGGAGGGGTCGCTGACCTAATATGTTGCTCCCCATATCTATACGGGTAAAATACAGCAACCCCCATCTCTTTATGATTTTCCTAAGCTGAGATAGAGACATGCCATATTGGTTGCTATGGTAACCGGTCTGGTTGCTATGGAGGTGTCATTAACATAATATGTTTCAGCTGTCAGTATGGGTGAAGCTTACCAGCCCCCAAGTCTCTAGCATTTTCCTAAGCTAAGATAGAGATATGGCAATTTAGTTGCTATGGTAAACAATTGGGTTGCTATGGAGGAGTCAGTGACATCATGTTTTAATCTACTTTCCATTTAGAATAATATAAAGCAACCCCCATGTCTCTACTGTGTTCCGTTTAGAAGATATTTGACGTTGAAAGTTATGTCAAAAAGTGGGTGTGGCTTAATTAATTTATGTTAATTCACAAGCAATGATGGGCTGGATAAGTAATTTGCTTCCTTAATGCTTGTATGACTTTCCAGTGTCAATCAATTACAGAAGCTCTTTACATTAGGATCTATGGGGTTCATGCTCCATTCATTTCAATGGGCCATTTAAAGTCAATGAGACACCTTTGACCTACTTATTTGAAATCAGCTTGCACCTGGAGTTATCAACTGCCAGATTTTCAAACGAGTCAGCTGACTCAACTGTCAGATTTTCAAACGATGTCAAATCTGCTGGAGAAAATCCGATTTCCATGCCTCAAACAAATAAAGATTATAGAAGAACCGTAAGACATATCGAAATGATTCTTTCTTTGTAAGAAGCAGAAGACCCTAACGAAGAAAATGCTGTAATTTTTGTGAAGGTGTGATTAGAAATAAAAAAATTATGGCGAGCTACAAATAGCCTTCATTTGATTCTGTGCAACTGCTCATTTCTGAGAAATCCATGCCCTCAAACAAATAA
>SRMA01010542.1:0-10503 GCA_007224835.1 Danionella cerebrum
CCCAAAGTGTTCCTGTGAAGTATACACACTATATCCCCCAAGGACCTCGTGACTGATCGCTAGTCCAGATTACAATGCTTTATGGTCCCCATGGACCATTAAACTAGATTCAACCCCGAAACCCTAGCCGTGCTAGGCACAGGAGGTCAAAGGACAACTGTTTATGGCATCTCTTTTAAAGATATGCCTCATGAATCTCAAACGAACCCATTATCTCTCCAACAGCCCACAAGATCAGGCACACAAACTCAGGATCATTTAAAGGAACAACTAATAAACAGTGAATCAAACAATACAAAGTGACTCACAACCACATGGCTACATGTATACAGATATACATTGGACTTTGTTATAATTTCTTTATATGAGATGAATTGTATATGAGTTGTACGAGCTGAATCCTGCAGGAACCATTTAAATATAACCTCTTCACATCAAGTAACAGGAATATTCATAGTCATGTATGGATGTGTGTGTGAATGATGGTTTTCCCACTTTATTCTGATGAAGTTTTGCTTTTGATTAGTTATCTAATGTGATATGAAGAACTATAGAATAATGTATCTGTTCAAGCTTTCCTTTGTTAATTTTAGCGGGATTTCCAGTGTGCCTTAGACTGTCGTTGATTGGACAGAACCTCCCTCAAGGAGAAAAGTACAGGAACTGCCATCTGATTGGATAGGACCGCCTCAAGGAGGAACTTTCAGAAAGACACGCTATTGGTCTGAACCGCCCTTTTAAACATGTGTACCAGAATTCAAATCTGAAGTTTGGAAAGTAGTACGCGAGAGTTGGGAACCGGAACAAGCAACAGGCTCCAGAAGAGCCTTCCCAACTGCTTCCAGAAGCAGAAAGAAACAGAAGAAGAACAAAGCCTTCCTAACAACGCTTCCAGCAACAAAGACAATGGAGGACACACGAGTCGCCTCCGCCCAAGCATTTCGTAGGCGCAGAAGAAGTTTTGCGTAGTTTCTCAAAGTTCGAAAGACCTTCAACCAGAGCAACACTTTTACTCGTTTTCATTTCTTTCCGTTAAAGTTCAATGTTGTAAGCGACCGACTTTCTTCATCGAACGATCTCTTCACAAAGGACATCTGAAGCAAGACACGGGACACCGAATCACTTTCAGCGCAAGTAACATTCTTCCAGAATCGGTTACTTTACTGGTGCATTGTTCTAGTCTAATTAGCTTTGTCTAATAACTCAATGCAAAGTTGAAATTAATGCCTGATTGATGGTTCTTAAGTCAGCTCCTTGCTAATGTCTGAAACCCAGAATTCACTCTCTCTCTTACATCTGTATGAATGTGAATGCGTGTGTGTGTGTGTGTGCTAGCTACTTGTTAGAATAGTATTTGTCTGTCTTAGATATTTTCCAATAAATATTTACTTTTATAATAAAAGAGAAGTATCTCGTAATGTTTGCAAGTTGTTGCATTATTCTGTAGATCTTTGCTACCGTGCTCTTAGGATTGATTTTACTGTATTTATAGTACAGTTGGTGGAGATTATAAACATTCAAACCTTCTAAATTATCTAAAACCTTTAGATAATTCCATTTGAGTTAAACTGATGAGTTTTCCTTAATATACAGTAACTACGTTACGTATTTTGGACAACAGTCACGTGTGTTCAAATGATTCCGATGCACTGTCCGAGACACTGAGTCGACTCATTTGAATCACCGATTATACCCTCAGGTATAATCAGTTCCCTTATAGCTATTGCGCCATATATTCCCTCACTACATATTGGTGGAGGATGCGCGCATAAACCTTTATAGCTATATATTTCACTACATAGGCCATGAAGTTTCTGAAACAATTCAACAGAGTAATGTGTGATATCGTTCAGCGAGGTCTTCAGATCTTCTGAAAGGTGTTTAATCCTGAAAATATCAGTTTTTCTCATATTGCAACTGTTACGTGCAGCAAATAAGTCAGATTTGCAACACTTGCCAAGTCCCAGTTGAACAAAATAATGAGAAAGGGCCCTTGCGTTAGCAGCTGAAAAGCAATCTTTAAACGTCTCTCAAATCTGAGTAGATTCAATATACACTTTCAACCAAATCACACATTCAAAAGGCACATTTTATACCTTTTTGAGTGTTTTCCCCTTGTATTTCCTTGTTAAATTCTGATCCTTACACTTGTTTACTGTCTGATTAATCTCTCGCACCTGTGACCTTCCCCTTGTTAGACTAAAAACCCTCAGTGTATATTCGCATCACTTCCTCTCAGTTTCATTGTCTGGTCATGAAAGCTAGTCTCAGAATCCTTTTTGACTTCTTCCTGGTTTTCTGGTTCTCCTAAGATCCCGTATTTCTTGTGAAAGGATTATCATAGTGTATTGTCTGCTGGAGTGGGCTGTAAGCTTTGAGTTTTAGTCTGGTTTTATCGCATGGGTAAATTTGTGAAGTGTGACAAAAATTACTTGTGTAATAACATTATAATAACATTACTTGTATTCTACATCATTCTAGAAGACCTTAAACTTTTCAGTTGTGTCTGGGTGCAAAACCTGTAGCATTTGAAAGCAATTGCGCAGCTTACTCAATGCTCATTCAAACTCTTTATCTACATTTATACAAACAGCTTCTGGGGGATGTTGAATGTCTAATAACATCTACATCCATGGGAGGTTATGAAATGTCAAGGTTTTTAAGGGTTTTGAAATGACAAGAGTGCCTAAATTCATGCACATGCCTAAATTAGTGTAAATAATTCTTCCCATAAATTATATTAACCTTATATCCCTCTTACAATATCGCTCTTTGTCTCCTGTATGTTATATTTAAATCGAATTTCATTATCCAGACAACAAATGATTTAAAAAGGAAAGTCATGAACATTTATTTGGATGGCCAAACGTTTACTTACCACTGTAATATGTTGCAGTTGTGGAGAGCAGTGGTAGTAATACTAATAGCAAATGTCAAAAAATTAATAAACCTTTGATTGCATTTCTGGAAATAATACTACTTAAATAAATGAACTGTATTGGTACTTACAGTAAATTACATGCTAAAGCCACAATGATCCATGATCTCACTCCAACACTCTACCCTTCAGCAAAACACTTAATCCCAGTGAGCCTCTGAGGGGTTTCCCCTGCAATTAATAGAGTGCACTGGAAAACCACACAATAAATAGCCGTGAAACTTTGGATCTCTCTCATCTTAACATGGCTTATCTCTTCCTCTGTATGTTGAAAGAGACTAAACAGACAGCTAATAGAGTTAACAGTGTCTACGTTAACTGATCCTGAGGATTAGAAGGGGTAAGATCACACCCTGCCGTTCAAACAGACCAAGTAGCTAATGAAGTAGAGCAACCTGTCCAGAACCCCCATCTGATTTTATTGGGCAAACAAGAGCGTACTCTCTTTTTAGTCCATGTCATCATTCTTGTCTTTTTCTTGTAATTACCATCAAACAAAGCTTTTTTTCATCGTTGTATGATGTGAGCAGGTGGCCATCACGATGTGCTGCTGTTAACTTGATACTTAAATATTTCACTAGCCAATTTAGTGGGTGCATCTGTTCAAACGGATGTTTGTAACACAAAAACCGAAACGGCCAATCACACAGCAGAATTAAAAGCATCATGCCAATCTGCTGAAATTAAAAACAAAGATGAGAATTGGGGCTAGAACTGAATATAGCAGGGTATTGTCTGGAGTTCATAAGAAATGGCACGAAAAGTAACCAGGCTTTCTGAAGTGCCAGACGTTTCCAACCTTAAAATCAAGGGTACATATTGATGAGACTCCCATTGGGTTGATCAGAAAAAATAAACTCAGACTTTATTGTAATTAAACAAAATATTTAACAACTTACTCAAAATTTGGTGTTTGGTACAGCTTGGCACAATTCAGTTCAGTCTACTTGCTTTTCCATAGGCTTTAGTGTCGTGTCAGAGAGGGTGTGTTGTGATAGCCATCGTCTCATGCCACCCCTTCCAAGACGTAATAAAGCGTATGATAAGAGATCAGTAATTCTCCGGTAAACAACTATGCGCCAAAGGAATCTTGTGTTTGCTTGTTGGATTATGAGTGTTTTACACAACTTTCCACAATGTGTTATTTGAGATGCAAGCAGCTCAGAATGAGTCTCATGCGTGACTAGAGCAACCTCAGTGTTTATGTATTTAATTCGGACTGCACAATAGCGCAATAAAAGCCGACTCTCTCTGACCAATCAGCACTCACGTACGTCATGTTGCTCGGCTAATCAAGAGAATTGAGTCAGTTCAGAGTGATGGTGTCGGTCCTAGACCCTTCTCTAAATGGTGTTGATTCCACGGCAACAACATAGTGGAAAAGCTGTTAAAACTGCACTGAACTGAACTGAAAAGTATCATGTTGTGCAGTGGAGGAGCACCAAAATTCAGGGATTTTGTAAGATTATAGTCAGATCGACCGAACCAATGTACTAATGATCCTCAATGTCACACGTAGGGAAATTTTCTCACATTTTTACCTCACAAATTATGTCATAACTCTTGTAATGTTTGTTTAAAACCAAAAACACCAAAGCTAATAACCTTTTTGAAATCAAAATGAAGTGTTAGGTGTGTCATGTCATTCCTACTTAATTCAAAACAGCCGCTGTGATTGGCAAAATTTGTAACTGGACGATTTGATCAACCATGCTACACATTGCAGAAAATTTCATTTTCTTAATTATGGCTCTTTAAACAAGTAACGTGTGGTCAATAACCAGTGATCCGTACTACGAATCCAGAATATAATCATTGTTCAAAGAAAAAAACAGTAAACAATCCAATCATTTGGTGATGAGAAAGAAATTTGATTCAAAACGCTAACTAGTAACCATTACATTCCAGTGCACACATGGGCCTGTAAGTAAATAAAGAGTGAACTATGTAAAGGAAATAAGAAGTAAACAGTTTCTGGCAATGTAATCATCTTGTTTATTTGTGTCAGAGCTGGCGCAGTATTCTCCAGAGAAACAACCATTTAAGGGACAAGAATCTCAGGTCTCAAATTGCCTGGCAGTGAAAATCCTCCCAAAGGGTCTATAATACCAGAAAACACTCTCTTAGTCTCAACAATGTTACACTGATGTCAAAATTGCATTCTCGACATGAGCACAGAACCAAAACTTTCAGTGCAATGTTCTTCTGCAACAATCCTCATCCCATTCTTTCGACACCAACACACAAAACACTTTCTGGACGTTGCCTTAATCCTCTAATCCTCCCACAGCGCTGCATAACATCTGTCAAGCACATCGGCCAAATCAATCACACTATAGCTGCAACTTGAAAGCCCCATGTAACTGTCCAAAACATCCAACTCCTACGGTGTAAAGCAGGCCTTGGGTCAAAGAACCAGATTTAGGGCTCTATGACATATCAAATCCTCATTGACCCGTCAAAGTGGAAGACGTCAAACTCAGAAAAGTCTGTCAACAGAACACACCACGTGAGAAACAAAGAGCAGGGAGTAGCTTTGCCAGCTTCAAGATGCTTCCGTGGATATATTGTGAAAACAGAGTGATTAACTGAAAGTGCAATGTGTACATTTAGTAAATACGCAATTAAGGAAACAATTAACAATGTACTTTCCCTTCAAACTATACAAGTTTTGAATTAAACAAGTCAAAAAAATGTGAGCACAAGGCAATCTATCATGTTGTCACTCGTGTGTGTTCAGTTATTCTCACGAGGGTCTCTTTTCAGTCTCAATTGCTGCAATTAAGAACGGTTTCCATCCCTTACACTCATTTGAAAGACAGGTCCACACTCTCTTTTTCACATTCCTTTGAGGAATAAGGAAGGTGTATATAAGTATGGTAAGAAACAGACGTGATGTAAATAAATAGGTGTCCACTTGCTTTTGTAATCCCCTATCATGTGTTTCTTGGCTTGGGCAATTTTCTTAAACGGAGTATAATCTTGTTACCTGCTTAAAAGGCATCTGTCAACATGACAATGAGATACCAAAGATCTCGGCCAAGAGAACTCTATCTGTAAAATCAGCATGATCTTCTTTATCTGTTAAACCTGCTACAATGTACTAAAACACAGTTAGTTCTTTTGTTTTTTTCCAAGTAGATGACAGTAGTGAACAAGGTGAACCAGATTGAAATAAAGTTTGTACACAAACTTTGATGTTGGCTTGTAAATATGTTGTAAAATATAATGTCACTATGAGTAACATAAACCAACTCCAATGTCTTTATGATTTCCCAAATCTGCGCTGTGGTTCTGCTAAATTGGTTGCTAGGATAAACAGTCTGGTTGCTATGGAGGGGTCAGTGACAATAAAGTTACCTTTCTCAATATAAATTAACCAATCACCATGTTTTTATTCTTTACCAAAGAAAAGACAGAGTTCGGAAAATGTGGTTTCTAGGGTAAATTGTTTTGTAGCTAGGAAGCTGTCTGCTAGGAAGTTGTGATATTTGATTAAAGTTTAACAAAGTTGACCCCATGTTAAGTTTAAATTTGCCGAAATGAATTTAGTGCAATCAGTCTGAAAAGATATAAAGCAAGACCCTAAAGCAAGAAGTGGCTCAAGAATAGTCAGTCTCCAGACCTTTAATGTGTTTTTGGATTTACAGTTTGAAAGATTTCTGTTTCCATATTCAAGAAAAGATTGTTTGGGATGCTTTTAAACAACTATAAACAATTTAAATTGAGTAACTTTGTGATCCTAAAGGCAAATATGTTGCCAGTAAGTATAAAAGCTCGAGCTCAAACTGAGAAATGAGTGCCTGATGTTCTGTCAGTTGCTAGGCAACCATACATCTCATCCAGACTAGAATGACATAAAATGCAATTAGCTACACATACCCTTCATGCATGCAAAGTTTGCTGAGTTTTACCATAGGAATGAAAAGTTAAAGCTGTTCACATGGAAGAGGAATAGTAATGAGAGGACAGCAGGAACTCTTCACACTGTGGAGTATTATTCATTCACAGTGAAGGACTTAGTGAGAAAATGACTGTGATACTAGTCATTTTCAAGGATCAGTTTGAATCCCATTCGATTTACCAATTTCTGATGGAATAAAAAAATGTCTGCTCTTTTGGATTTGGTTTACTTTCTTTGTCAAGACTGACAAAAAATTAAATCTTAAAAACGGATTCAGTTTGTATCTAAGCTCCAAAGATTTTCTCCTCTGTTCAAGCAATAAATAAGCACACAATAATCAATAAAAAGCCACATCATATTAATCTCACCTCTGAACTAAAAAGTAGAATCATTATTTTAAGAGATGGGTTCATTATCTTTCATTTCTAATGGGAGTATAATTGAGAATAAAAGTCTGTGATCCACAAATTAATATAAAGAGATGCATGAAAAATAATAATGTTCACAAACAAATAAATATCAAGTATGAACTAAATATGTTTTCAAGAGTCACAAGAAGAAGTTCATTTGGATTCAATTGTGGATCTCTTGCTCTACATTTGTTCATTTCTTGCAAGGCATAGAGTTTTGACTGTCAAAAAGGTCAGAGATCGACAAAAGTTATTTCTCCGCCTACCACCTGGTAAAATAATCAGATTGCCACGGACCGACCAATCCCAGCAGGTCTTCAAACCAATTCTGCTATGTTTAGGGGAGACAAGCAGATTAGATAAGCAATACTTTTGAAAAGGACAGATCAAAAGTTAGGAGGGATGTATATTTAATACAAAACGTTTTTGAAGGCTAGCTTTTGTTTGTTGGAGTTATTGATTGTGTGGAGCCTCTTCCCACGCATAAGTAAGCCATGATTGGATGTAAAAACTTGGTCAGTTTGGACCAGTTGCTCAGGATTGGTCAATAAAATAATCAAAATCTTAGCTTTCAAATGTTACAAATACATAAGTGTTAAATTGAGAAATTGTACTTTATTCCTCAAGAAAGTGTTTGCAGGAAAACAATTTCTTTGTTTCACGGATAATGGATTTTTAACAGACACATTTTTTTGCACAAAATACTGTAAATGTATTACCCATCACCCCTCCCCCTCAATGTATATAGTTTTTTGGGGTAAATTTTTTTTTTACTTTAACTAATACATAACAAGCAAATGTTGGAGACCAGCTTGCATAAACAGGTTACATTCATCTCGTGGTAAATATAAAATTCAACTCATTTATTGGTGTGCAATTTAAAAACTGTGCAAATCAACGAGTTCACAGAATGTGAAACCAAATGTGAACCAAATCGACTTGGTTAAAGCTTCTCTCTTTGGGGAGATTTCTTGCCTTTTTAAAGTGTTTTTTTTTTGTGACTGTCTTTGGATGGCTTTCACTCGGTCACCACAGACTGAAAAAAGATATATTGCTAAAGAAAATGACAAAACACTGAAGATGAATTAACTGATGGGGTGCAGCCATGATAGTCATGTGATCGTGGATTGGTTGAATGGCTGTGTTACATTTTCCTTCGAAATAAAAACTGGCCCTTGTTGTGTTTTGAAGAAAAGTAAAGACTCAGAGCAGGAATACTCAGAACAGCCAGTTTTGTCAAAAAACAATGAGCGATTTTTGAATGGAGCCCAAAAGTGAAGCTTGCTTTGGCTGTAACTTGATTTAAAAAAATTGGTGTTAATCGCGATTTGGAACCAAACTTCACATTTTGATTCATTTTACTAAAACTATTATCCAAGCATAGAAAACAATACAAACCTGTCTTAAATGAAAGCAATTTTGCACACAATAAATGACTATTTGTAAAGCCAACAATGGCGGATGTTCTTCATCTCATCTGTTTCTCTTGACCCTCAGCCAATCCCCTTGTAGCGATGATACACAGCACCAGCTTCAATCAGAATGAAAGACATAATATTGATGATGTAATATTTCCCAGCTGATCATCATTAACCTCAGCCACGAGCAAGGTCGGGACACAGAAACACAATGGTGGAGATGCTTCAGGCTTAATTTCACACTGAATACATCTGTTCAAAGCACGAACAGCAACACACGAGCGATTAGATGAGATGAGATATGCAGTTCTCATTATAAATCATCCATTTCTGTTCTTTGAGAAGTACACTCATCTCTTCAGAGGATGAATGTGATGATGTAGTGTCCTTGAGTCACAAAGGTGTTTATCCTTCTTGAGATTCCATGTATAGGAGACTGAAAAAGCAAAGCAGACTAATGTAAAGTGTTTATTTGGTTGAGCAGTTATTTCCGCTGTATTCCATTGTGTAAAACACACTGCTCCACAGAAATCTCCACGGTTCTGCTTTCCAACTATCATTGCAAACCGAAATTCTGTCACAACACACCTGTGTTCACCCCTTCTTATGATTAGAAAGCCTTCTTAAGCAGAACCCAATGTTGAGCACACGTCTCGGAGAAGTTCCAGGGAAAGATTCAAAGGAAAAAAAACTCCTGGTTGTGTTTTAAGAGTGTTCTTTTATAGAGTGATATGCAAAAGTATGGGGAGTGTTGTAAATTGTCTTGATTTTCTTTTATTAATCATATAAATATATTGTTTAGGAGACAAACATTGTGATATTTGAGAAGTGAAATAAAGTTAATATGATTGTGGAAAGTCTGCAAGAATTATATGAACAAAATTAGGCATGCGTATGAATTTAGATATTGTTTCATTTTATTGATTTCAATACCTTTAGCACCAATTATTAGAACTCAAAATTGTTTTGGTAACCCCTTAGTGACCACTGACCTCATGAGAATATTTTAAAAGAAGACCAAATGTAAGTGTTTCTCCTCTTTGATGAGACATGATAACCTCATACCACTGACGTGTAAACAACGATTGTTGTGCATTATGAACATTATGCAGAATTGGAAGACCAGAGGCTCAATTCTAGTTAAGGCCAGAAGTGGCAGGCCAAGAAAAATCTCAGATAAGCAGAGGCACAAAAAGACAAGAGCAGTCACAGTCAACCCAAAGAGCAGCATCAGAGACTTACAACATCATCTTGCTACAGAAGGTGTCACTGTAAAACAACACTCAGATGAGCTGAAAACTGAATATCTGCAGTTTTAACATCCATATATTTCCAACCCCATCTAGGGATCTTCTGGACACTCCTCATATATATATTGTGGCTAGTTTGGAATGTATGGATAGGCTGCATCCTTCTAGGTACTACATTTTGCAATTAAACATACTTCTCGGAGGTTAGACAAGTACATAACATCTTTACATTTAAGCAGTATGAATTCAAGTACAGATTTGTCATGTTGTCATATGATAGTGATGTTGCATCATGGGATCAAGAAGTAAAAAGTGCATTTCAGTTTCTCACCAGATGCATTTGCCATGCTTTAGATTTATTCTTGTTTTAAATCAGAGGTAAAGATTGCACTTTTACTTGTGGGAGTGTTCTTTTCCCAACTCTGCAAACATACTGAGTAATATCCATTCCATTTTAAGCAGCTAAAGGTAAATATCAGCAATAAGGAGACAGGGACATATGCAAGAAATAAGTCAGAAACATTCCTAGCACACAGAGAGCAAACCTTGATTCAGAAAGAGCTGTCTTCATGCCATATCTTTT
>SRMA01010561.1:0-17579 GCA_007224835.1 Danionella cerebrum
GGAACATTCATTGAGGTACCTGACCCTCCATAGCAACCATACTGGTTACCATAGCAACCCAGTTGACACATCTCTATCTCAGCTTAGGAAAATGCTAGAGACATGGGGGTGAGTTTGTTTCACTAGTAGCGACCCGGGGAACATTCATTGAGGTACCTGACCCTCCATAGCAACCATACTGGTTACCATAGCAACCCAGTTGACACATTTCTATCTCAGATTTGGAAAACGACAGAGACACTGGAGTTGGTCTAAATGACTTGTAGTCACACAGGGAACATCATATAATGTCATTGACCCCTCCATAGCAAACATACTGGTTACCATAGCAACCAAATTGACACATCTCTATCTCAGCTTAGGAAAATGCTAGAGACACGGGAGTTGGTCTAAAAATGACTTGTAGTAACACAGGGAACATTATATAATGTCACTTACGCCTCCATAGCAACCATACTGGTTACCATAGCAACCAAATTGACACATCTCTATCTCAGCTTAGGAAAATGAGAGAGACAAGGGAGTTGGTCTAAATGACTTGTAGTCACACAGGGAACATTATATAATGTCACTGACTCCTCCATAGCAACCATACTGGTTACCATAGCAACCAAAATGACACATCTCTATCTCAGCTTAGTAAAATGAGAGACACGAGAGCAGGTCTAAATGACTTGTAGTCACACAGGGAACATTATATAATGTCACTGACCCCTCCATAGCAACCATACTGGTTACCATAGCAAGCAAATTGGCATATCCCTATATCAGCTTTGGAAAATGCTAGAGACATGGGGGTTGTTTTTTTTTCTCTCATAGTGACACTTGGAACAATCTATTATGTAAATGACCTGTCCAGAGCGACCAGACTTTTTACCACAGCAACCCAATTGCCATATCTTTATCTTAGGTTAGGAAAATGCTAGACAGAATTTCAACTTGCTTATATTATAACTTTCAGCTTCCACTTTAAACTTTTGACACTTTAAACTTTCAAAAGTTTCACCTTTCAACTTTATACGTTTTCAACTTTAAAATGTTTCACCTTTCAGCCTCCACTTTCAACTTTTGATATTTTCAACTTTGCAATGTTTCACCTTTCAGCTTCCACTTTCAGCTTTTGACACTTTCAACTTTCTAATATTTTAACATTCAGCTTCCACTTTCAACTTTACATATTTCAACTTTACAATGTTTCAGCTTCAGCTTTCAAATTTTGACACTTTTCAAATTACAGTGTTTCACCTTTTAGCTTCAACTTTCAACTTTTGACACTTTTAACTTTCTAATGTTTCACCGTTCAGCCAAGGAATTCAGCAATTTTAAGCATTCTCTTTCAGCTCTCTGCATTCACACGCATTTTCCGCTAGGAAATGCACTTTCTAGTTAGTGTGAATGCAGAGGCATTCACACTATTGTTATCCTACGTATTTATTATTATTATTCTCCCAACTTTCTGTCGCTAACTCCTCCCGCATACTTTTAGCTAGATACACCATTCAAACGTCAAAATGTTCAGCTTCTTTTGGACTATGTTGCTATTACGTGTCACTTTTCAAACTTTTATACTTTTTAATAAATTTAACTTTATTTAAAAATTATTTTCCCATTGAAATGAATGGGAAACACTTCAAATCTCTTTCAATCTTCAGCTTTTTTCAACCTTCATAACTTCAGCATACTTTCAGCTAGAGCAATCATTCAAATTTTAAACAATTCCACACATTTTCAGCTTTTAAAAGATGTTTTCAGCTTTTTCATATCTTTTACAGATTTTTATTAATCACAGTTTAAGTTTAATGAAGAATTTGGATTTTGACCTAATTCTGCTCCACTCTATCTTCCACTCTAATTTTTCACATCTCAAACTTCTTCATCAATTCCTCTCTCCTAAACTAAACTTTACCCTTTATGCATAAAATTTATATTAAAGTAGTAGAGAAATTTGTCCTCTTTCCAAAGATGCAGTTGTTTCTTTCATATGACCTACAGTTTTTAAACTAGGAGGGCTAAACCTTAACGAGGGAAGCAAATTGCTCCATTAAGATCAATGCATTTCACCCAGAAAATAATTCTTGAAGGTTTTAAATTAAGGCTTTTTCTAACTCGCCATAACTAATAGAATTTTCCACATATCTTAAATTTTTTTACACCATAATCTTCATTGGGGCCTTCTGCTTCTCACAAAGAAAGAATCATCTCGATATGTCTTACGGTTCTTCTGTAATGTTTATTTGTTTGAGGCATGGTCAAAATCTAAGAAATGTCTCCTCGATTCCAAAAGTGGCAGTTGGAGGCAGCTGTTAATCAACTAATTTGAATAACGAAATTTGATTGGCTTAGCCTTCTCATAGACTCACAATGGGCCATAGAGATGCATTGCTGCCATTCATTTCAATGGGGCAATTGATTCCCATATGATACTATTGTAAAATAGCTTTTGTAATTGGTTCACAATGGAGAGTCATAGCAACATTGAGGATGCATATAACTAATCCAGCCAATCATTGCTTTTGATTTAACATAAATTCATCAAGCCACGCCCACTTTTCAACATCATTTTTGAATGTCAAATATCTTCTAAGTGGAAAATCGTAGAAACATGGGAGTTGTTTTATATTGATCTAAGTTGAATGTAGATTACAACATGATGTCACCAACTCATCCATAGCAACCAGATTAATTTCCATAGCAACCCAATTGACACATCTCTATCTCAGCCCAGGAAAATGCTAGAGACACAGGAGTTGGTCTAATTGACTTGTAGTCACACGGGGAACATTATGTAATGTTAATGACCCCTCCATAGCAACCATACTGGTTACCATAGCAACCCAATTGACACACTTCTATCTCACCTTTGGAAAATGATAGAGACACGGGAGTTGGTCTAATTGACTTGTAGTCACAAAGGGGAACATTATATAATGTCAATGACCCCACCATAGCAACCATACTGGTTACCATAGCAACCCAATTGACACAACTCTATCTCACCTTTGGAAAATGATAGAGACAAGGGAGTTGGTCTAATTGACTTGTAGTCACACAGGGAACATTATATAATGTCACTGACCACTCCATAGCAACCATACTGGTTACCATAGCAACCAAATTGACACATCTCTATCTCAGTTTAGGAAAAAGAGAGAGACACGGGAGTTGGTCTAAATGACTTGTAGTCACACAGGGAACATTCTATAATGTCACTAACCCCTCCTTAGCAACCATACTGGTTACCATAGCAATCAAATTGACACATCTCTATCTCAGCTTAGGAAAATGCTAGAGACACGGGAGTTGGTCTAAATGACTTGTAGTAACACGGAGAACACTATATAATGTCACTGACCCCTCCATAGCAACCATACTGGTTACCATAGCAACCAAATTGACACATCTCTATCTCAGCTTAGGAAAATGAGGGAGACACGGGAGTTGGTCTAAATGACTTGTAGTCACACAGGGAACATTATATAATGTCACTGACCCCTCCATAGCAACCATACTGGTTACCATAGCAACCGAATTGAGACATCTCTATTTCTGCTTTAGAAAATAAGAGAGACATGGGAGTTGGTCTAAATGACTTGTAGTCACACAGGGAACATTATATAATGTTACTGACCCTTCCATAGCAACCATACTGGTTACCATAGCAACCAAATTGACACATCTCTATCTCAGCTTAGGAAAATGCATGAGACACGGAGTTGGTCTAAATGACTTGTAGTCACACAGGGAACATTATATAATGTCACTTACCCCTCCATAGCAACCATACTGGTTACCATAGCAACCAAAATGACACATCTCTATCTCAGCTTAGGAAAATGCTAGAGACATGGGAGTTGGTCTAAATGACTTGTAGTCACACAGGGAACATTTTATAATGTCACTGACCCCTCCATAGCAACCATATTGGTTACCATAGCAACCAAATTGACACATCTCTATCTCAGCTTAGGAAAATGAGAGAGACACAGGAGTTGGTCTAAATGACTTGTAGTCACACAGGGAACATTATATAATGTTCCTGACCCCTCCATTAACTTTACAATGTGTCACATTTTTCAGCTTTACCTCTCAACTTTTGACACTAATAAACTTTCTATTGTTTCACCTTTCAGCTTTCACTTTCAACTTTTGACATTTTCAACTTTACGTTTCACCTTTCAGCTTCCACTTTCAACTTTTTACAATTTAAACTTTACAATGTTTACCTTTCAGCTCCCACTATTAATTTTCAACACTTTCTACTTTCTAATGATTCACATTTCAGCTTCCCCTTTGAACTTTTGACATTTTCAACTTTCTAATGTTTCACCCTTCAGCTTCCAATTTCAACTTTACATATTTCAACTTTACAATGTTTCAGCTTAAATTTTCAACTTTTGAGATTTTCAACTTTCTAATGTTTCACTGTTCAGCCAAGGAATTCAACAATTTTGAGCTATCCCTTTTCAACTCTCTGCATTCACACGCATTTTCCGCTAGGAAATGCATTTTCTAGTTATTCTTATTCCCCCCTTTTTGTTGGAGCCTACTCCTTCCGCATACTTTGCGCTAGAAACACCATTCAAACGTCAAAACGTTCAGCTTTTTTTGCTTTAGGTTGCTTGTATTCAGCTTTTTGATATCTTTTATACTTTTTATAAAATTAAACTTTATTTAAAATATTTTTTCCCATTGAAATGAATGGGGAGACTCTTCAAATCTCTTTAAATCTTCAGCTTTTTTTCAACCTTCATAACTTCAGCATACTTTCAGCTAGAGCAATCATTCAAATTTTAAACAATTCAACACATTTTCAGCTCTTAAAATATGTTTTTAGCTTTTTCATATCTTTTACAGATTTTTATAAATCACAGTTTAAGTTTGATAAAGAATTAGGATTTTGACCTAATTCTGCTCCACTCTAGCTTCCACTCTAATTTTTCACATCTCAAACTTCTTGATATATTCCTCTCTCCTAAACTTAACTTTACCCTTTACGGACAAATTTTATATTAAAGTAGTAGAGAAATTTGTCCTCTTTTTGAAAATGCAGTTGTTAATTTGATATGACCTACGGTTTTTAAACTAGGAGGGCTAAACCTTAACGAGGGAAGCAAATTGCTCCATTGAGATCAATGCATTTCACCCAGAAAATAATGCTTGAATGTTTGAAATTAAGGCATTTTCTAACTCGCCATAACTAATAGAATTTTCCACATATCTAAAAAAAATTTACACCATAATCTTCATTCAGGCCTTCTGCTTCTCACAAAGAAAGAATCATCTCGATATGTTATACGGTTCTTTTGTAATGTTTATTTGTTTGAGGCATGGTCAAAATCTGAGAAATGTCTCCTCGATTCGAAAAGTGGCAGTTGGAGGCAGCTGACTAATTACAGTAACTAATTTAAATACCAACATTTGATTGGCTTAGCCTTCCCATAGACTCACAATGGGCCATAGAGATGCATTGCTGCCATTCATTTCAATGGGGCAATTGATTCCCATATGATCCTTTTGTAAAAGTGCTTTTGTAAGTGGTTCACAATGGAGATTCAAAGCAACATTAAGGATCCATATAACTAATCCAGCCAATCATTGCTTATGATTTAACATAAATTCACCAAGCCACGCCCACTTTTCAACATCATTTTTGAATGTCAAATATCTTCTAAGTGGAACATCGTAAAAACATGGGAGTTGTTTTATATTGATCTAAATTGAAAGTAGATTACAACATGATGTCACCAAATCATCCATAGCAACCAGAATAATTTCCATAGCAACCCAATTGACATGTCTCTATCTCAGCCCAGGAAAATGCTAGAGACACAGGAGTTGGTCTAATTGACTTATAGTCACACAGGGAACATTATATAATGTCAATGACCCCTCCATAGCAACCATACTGGTTACCATAGCAACCTGATTGACACATCTCTATCTCAGCTTTGGAAAATGCTAGAGACACAGGAGTTGGTCTAATTGACTTGTAGTCACACAGGGAACATCATAAAATGTCACTGACCCCTCCATAGCAACCATACTGGTTACCATAGCAACCAAATTGACACATATCTATCTCAGTTTAGGAAAATGAGAGAGACACGGGAGTTGGTCTAAATGACTTGTAGTCACACAGGGAACAATATATAATGTCATTTACCCCTCCATAGCAACCATACTGGTTACCATAGCAACCAAATTGACACATCTCTATCTCAGCTTAGGAAAATGCTAGAGACACGGGAGTTGGTCTAAAAATGACTTGTAGTAACACAGGGAACACTATATAATGTCACTGATCCCTCCATAGCAACCATACTGGTTACCATAGCAACCCAGTTGACACATCTTTATCTCAGCTTTGGAAAATGACAGAGACACAGGAGTTGGTCTAAATGACTTGTAGTCACACAGGGAACATTATATAATGTCACTGACCCCTCCATAGCCACCATACTGGTCACCATAGCAACCGAATTGAGACATCTCTATTTCTGCTTTGGAAAATGAGAGAGACATGGGAGTTGGTCTAAATGACTTGTAGTAACACAGGGAACATTATATAATGTCACTGACCCCTCCATAGCAACCATACTGGTTACCATAGCAACCAAATTGACACATCTCTATCTCAGCTTAGGAAAATGAGGGAGACACGGGAGTTGCTCTAAATGACTTGTAGTCACACAGGGAACTTAAATGTCACTGACCCCTCCATAGCAACCGTACTGGTTACCATAGCAACCAAATTGACACATCTCTATCTCAGCTTAGGAAAATGAGAGAGACACAGGAGTTGGTCTGAATGACTTGAAGTCACACAGGGAACATTATATAATGTCACTGACCCCTCCATAGCAACCATTCTGATTACCATAGCAACCAAATTGACATATCCCTATATCAGCTTTGGAAAATGCTAGAGACATGGGGGTTGTTTTGTTTCACTCATAGTGACACTGGGAACAATCTATTATGTAAATGACCTGTCCAGAGCGACCAGACTTTTTACCACAGCAACGCAATTGGCATATCTTTCTCTTAGGTTAGGAAAATGCTAGACAGAATTTCAACTTACTTATATTATACCTTTCAGCTTCCACTTTCAACTTTTGACACTTTCAACTTTCAAAAATTTCACCTTCAGCTTCCACTTTCTATTTTTGACAATTTCAACTTTACAATGCTTCACCTTTCAACTTTATAAGTTTTCAACTTTAGAATGTTTAACTTTCAGCCTCCACTTTCAACTTTTGATATTTTCAACTTTCTAATATTTTAACATTCAGCTTCCACTTTCAACTTTACAATGTATCAGCTTTTAGCTTGAACTTTCAGCTTTTGACACTTTAACTTTCTAATGTTTTACCTTTCAGCTCCCACTTTTAATTTTTAACACTTTCTACATTCTAATTTTTCACCCTTCAGCAACCACTTTCAACTTTACATAATTCAAATTTACAATGTTTCAGCTTCAGCTTTCAGCTTTTGAAACTTTCTAATGTTTCACTCTTCAGCCAAGGAAGTCAGCAATTTGAGCATTCCCTTTTCAGCTCTCTGCATTCACACGCATTTTCCGCTAGGAAATGCACTTTCTAGTTAGTGTGAATGCAGAGGCATTCACACTATTGTTATCCTACGTATTTATTATTATTATTATTCTTATTCCCCCCCCTTTTTCCGGAGCCTACTACTTCAGCATACTTTGCCCTAGAAACACCATTCAAACGTCAAAACGTACAGCTTTTTTTGCTCTATGTTGCTCGTATACAGCTTTTTGATATCTTTTATACTTTTTATAAAATTTAACTTTATTTAAAATATTTTTCCCATTGAAATGAATGGGGAGACTCTTCAAATCTCTTTAAATCTTCAGCTTTTTTTCAAACTTCATAACTTCAGCATACTTTCAGCTAGAGCAATCATTCAAATTTTAAACAATTCAACACATTTTCAGCTTTTAAAAGCTCTTTTCAGCTTTTACATATCTTTTACAGATTTTAATAAATCGCAGTTTAAGTTTAATAAAGAATTTGGATTTTTACCTAATTCTGCTCCACTCTAGCTTACACTCTAATTTTTCACATCTCAAACTTCTTCATTTATTCCTCTCTCCTAAAGTAAACTTTACCCTTTATGCATAAAATTTATATTAAAGTAGTAGAGAAATTTGTCCTCTTTCCAAAGATGCAGTTGTTTTTTTCATATGACCTACGGTTTTTAAACTAGGAGGGCTAAACCTTAACGAGGGAAACAAATTGCTCCATTGAGATCAATGCATTTCACCCAGAAAATAATGCTTGAAAGTTTTAAATTTAGGCTTTTTCTAACTCGCCATAACTAATAGAATTTTCCACATATCTTAAAATTTTTTACACCATAATCTTCATTGAGGCCTTCTGCTTCTCACAAAGAAAGAATCATCTCGATATGTCTTACGGTTCTTCTGTAATGTTTATTTGTTTGAGGCATGGTCAAAATCTGAGAAATGTCTCCTCGATTCAAAAAGTGGCAGTTGGAGGCAGCTGTTAATCAACTAATTTGAATAACAAAATTTGATTGGCTTAGCCTTCCCATAGACTCACAATGGGCCATAGAGATGCATTGCTGCCATTCATTTCAATGGGGCATTTGATTCCCATATGATCCTATTGTAAAAGTGCTTTTGTAATTGGTTCACAATGGAGATTCATAGCAACATTAGGGATGCATATAACTAATCCAGCCAATCATTGCTTATGATTTAACATAAATTCATCAAGCCATGCCCAGTTTTAACAACCATAGAGATGCATTGCTGCCATTCATTTCAATGGGGCAAATGATTCCCATATGATCCAATTGTAAAAGAGCTTTTGTAATTGGTTCACAATGGAGATTCATAGCAACATTAAGGATGCATATAACTAATCCAGCCAATCATTGCTTATAATTTAACATTAATTCATCAAGCCACGCCCACTTTTCAACATAATTTTTGAATGTCAAATATCTTCTAAGTGGAACATCGCAGAAACATGGGAGTTGTTTTATATTGATCTAGGTTGAATGTAGATTACAACATGATGTCACTAACTCATCCATAGCAACCAGATTATTTAACATAGCAACCAAACCGGACAATCTTTATCTCAGCCTAGGAAAATGCTAGAGACACGGGAGTTGGTCTAAATGACTTGTGGTAACACAGGGAACATTACATAATGTCACTGACCCCTCCATAGCAACCATACTGGTTACCATAGCAACCAAATTGACACATGTCTATCTCAGCTTAGGAAAATGAGAGAGACATGGGAGTTGGTTTAAATGACTTGTAGTCCGAAAGGGAACATTATATAATGTCACTTACCCCTCCATAGCAACCAAATAATTTACCATAGCAACCAATATGGCAAATCTCTATCTCAGCCTAGGAAAATGCTAGAGACACGGGAGTTGGTCTAATTGACTTGAAGTCACAAAGGGAACATTATATAATGTCACTGACCCCTCCATAACAACCATACTGGTTACCATAGCAACCAAATTGACACATCTCTATCTCATCCTAGGAAAATGAGAGAGACATGGGAGTTGGTCTAAATGACTTGTAGTCAAACAGGGAACATTACATATTGTCACTGACCCCTTCATAGCAACCATACTGGTTACCATAGCAACCCAATTGACACATCTCTATCTCAGCTTAGGAAAATTCTAGAGACATGGGGGTGAGTTTGTTTCACTAATGGCGACCCCGGAAACATTAATTGAGGTCGCAGACCCCTCCATAGCAGCCATACTGGTTTCCATAGCAACCCAATTGACACATTTCTATCTCAGCTTAGAAAAATGCTAGAGACACAGGAGTTGCTTTAATTGACTTGTAATCACACAGGGAACATTATATTATGTCCCTGACCCCTTCATAGCAACCATACTGGTTACCATAGCAACCCAATTGACACATCTCTCCCTCAGCCTAGGAAAGTGCTAGAGACATGGGGGTGAGTTTGTTTCAAAAATTGTGACCCCGGTAACAATCACTGAGGTAACTAAACCCTCCATAGCAACCAAATGGTTACCATAGCAACCAAATTGACATATCTCTATCTCAGCTTAGAAAAATGCTAGGGACACAGGGTTTGGTTTGTTTTACTCATAGTGACACATGAAACATTATATGATGTCAATGACCCCTCCATAGCAACAATACTGGTTACCATAGCAACCCAGTTGGCACATCTTTTTCTCAGCTTAGGAAAATGCTAGAGACACAGGGGTTGTTGTAATTTACCTGTAGTCACTCAAGGAACATTATATGATGTTACTGACCCCTCCATAGCAACCAGACGTGTTACCATAGCAGCCCAATTGACATATCTCTAACTCAGCTTAGCGAAGTGCAAGAGACATGAGGGTAGGTTTAATATTTCGTAGTCACACAGATAACAATATATTATGTCTGTGACCCATAGCAACCCTACTTATTACCATAGCAACCGAATTGATTGACATTTTCAACTTTACAATGTGTCACATTTGTTTTTAAGTTTCACGTTTCAGCTTCCACTTTCAAATTTGACAATTTTAACTTTCTAATGTTTTACCTTTCAGCTTCCACTATTAATTTGACACTTTTTACTTTCTAATGTTTCACATTTCAGCTTCCACTTTCAACTTATGACACTTTCAACTTTTGACACTTTTTCAGCTGTCTAATATTTTACCCTTCAGTTTCCACTTTCAACTTTACATATTTCAACTTTACAATGTTTCAGCTTCAGCTTTTAACTTTTGCCATTTTCAACTTTATAATGTTTCACCTTTTAGCGTCAACTTTCAACTTTTGACACTTTAACTTTCTAATGTTTTACCTTTCAGCTCACACTTTTTATTTTCTTCACTTTCAACTTTCTAATGTTTCAACCTTCAGCTTCCACTTTCAACTTTGTATATTTCAACTTTACAACGTTTCAGCTTCAGCTTTCAACTTTTGACACTTTTAACTTTCTAATGTTTCACGGTTTAGCCAAGGAATTCAGCAATTTTAGGCATTCTCTTTCAGCTCTCTGCATTCACACGCATTTTCCGCTAGGAAATGCACTTTCTAGTTATTATTCTTTTTTTTATTCTTATTCCCCCCCCTTTTTCCGGAGCCTACTACTTCAGCATACTTTGCCCTAGAAACACCATTCAAACGTCAAAACGTACAGCTTTTTTTGCTCTATGTTGCTCGTATACAGCTTTTTGATATCTTTTATACTTTTTATAAAATTCAACTTTATTTAAAATATTTTTCCCATTGAAATGAATGGGAAACACTTCAAACCTCTTTTAATCTTCAGCTTTTTTTCAACCTTCATAACTTCAGCATACTTTCAGCTAGAGCAATCATTCAAATTTTTAACCATTCCACACATTTTCAGCTTTTAAAATATGTTTTCAGCTTTTTCATATCTTTTACAGATTTTTATAAATCACAGTTTAAGTTTAATGAAGAATTTGGATTTTGACCTAATTCTGCTCCTCTCTAGCTTCCACTCTAATTTTCCACATCTCAAACTTCTTCATCAATTCCTCTCTCCTAAACTAAACTTTACCCTTTATGCACAGAATTTATATTAAAGTAGTAGAGAAATTTGTCCTCTTTCCAAAGATGCAGTTGTTTTTTTTTTATGACCTACGGTTTTTAAACTAGGAGGGCTAAACCTTAACGAGGGAAGCAAATTGCTCCATTGAGATCAATGCATTTCCCCCAGAAAATAATGCTTAAAGGTTTTAAATTAAGGCTTTTTCTAACTCGCCATAACTAATAGAATTTTCCACATATCTTAAAAATTTTTACACCATAATCTTCATTGAGGCCTTCTGCTTCTCACAAAGAAAGAATCATCTTGATATGTCTTACGGTTCTTCTGTAATCTTTATTTGTTTGAGGCATGGTCAAAATCTGAGAAATGTCTCCTCGATTCAAAAAGTGGCAGTTGGAGGCAGCTGTTAATCAACTAATTTGAATACTGAAATTTGATTGGCTTAGCCTTCCCATAGACTCACAATGGGCCATAGAGATGCATTGCTGCCATTCATTTCAATGGGGCAAGTGATTCCCATACGATCCTATTGTAAAAGAGCTTTTGTATTTGGTTCACAATGGAGAGTCATAGCAAGATTGAGGATGCATATAACTATACCAGCTAATCATTGCTTATGATTTAACATAAATTCATCAAGCCACGCCCACTTTTCAACATTATTTTTGATTGTCAAATATCTTCTAAGTGGAACATCGTAGAAACATGGGAGTTGTTTTATATTGATATAAGTTGAATGTAGATTACAACACGATGTCACCAACTCATCCATAGCAACCAGATTAATTTCCATAGCAACCCAATTGACACATCTCTATCTCAGCCCAGGAAAATGCTAGAGTCACAGAAGTTGGTCTAATTGACTTATAGTCACACAGGGAACATTATATAATGTCAATGACCCCTCCATGGCAACCATAATGGTTACCATAGCAACCTGATTGACACATCTCTATCTCAGCTTAGGAAAATGAGAGAGACACGGGAGTTGGTCTGAATGACTTGTAGTCACACAGGGAACATTATATAATGTCACTGACCCCTCCATAGCAACCATACTGGTTACCATAGCAACCAAATGACACATCTCTATCTCAGCTTTGGAAAACGACAGAGACACAGGAGTTGGTCTAAATGACTTGTAGTCACACAGGGAACATTATATAATGTCACTTACCCCTCCATAGCAACCATACTGGTTACCATAGCAACCAAATTGAGACATCTCTATCTCAGTTTAGGAAAATGAGAGAGACACGGGAGTTGGTCTAAATGACTTGTAGTCACACAGAGAACATTATATAATGTCACTTACCCCTCCATTGCAACCATACTGGTTACCATAGCAACCAAATTGACACATCTCTATCTCAGCTTAGGAAAATGCTAGAGACACGGGAGTTGGTCTAAATGACTTGTAGTAACACAGGGAACACTATATAATGTCACTGACCCCTCCATAGCAACCATAATGGTTACTATAGCAACCAAATTGACACATCTCTATCTCAGCTTAGGAAAATGAGAGAGACACGGGAGTTGGTCTAAATGACTTGTAGTCACACAGGGAACATTATATAATGTCACTGACCCCTCCATAGCAACCATACTGGTTACCATAGCAACCAAATTGACACATCTCTATCTCAGCTTAGGAAAATGAGGGAGACACGGGAGTTGGTCTAAATGACTTGTAGTCACACAGGGAACATTATATAATGTCACTGACTCCTCCATAGCAACCATACTGGTTACCATAGCAACCAAAATGACATCTCTATCTCAGCTTAGTAAAATGAGAGAGACACGGGAGTGGGTCTAAATGACTTGTAGTCACACAGGGAAACTTATATAATGTCACTGACTCCTCCATAGCAACCATACTGGTTACCATAGCAACCAAAATGACACATCTCTATCTCAGCTTAGGAAAATGAGAGAGACACGGGAGTTGGTCTAAATGACTTGCAGTCACACAGGGAACATTATATAATGTCACTGACCCCTCCATAGCAACCATTCTGGTTACCATAGCAACCAAATTGGCATATCCCTATATCAGCTTTGGAAAATGCTAGAGACATGGGGGTTGTTTTTTCACTCATAGTGACACTGGGAACAATCTATTATGTAAATGACCTGTCCAGAGCGACCAGACTTTTTTACCACAGCAACGCAATTCCCATAGCTTTATCTTAGGTTAGGAAAATGCTAGACAGAATTTCAACTTACTTATATTATACCTTTCAGCTTCCACTTTCAGCTTTTGACACTTTCAACTTTCAAAAGTTTCACCTTCAGCTTCCACTTTCTATTTTTGACACTTTCAACTTTACAATGCTTCACCTTTCAACTTTATACGTTTTCAACTTTAAAATGTTTCACCTTTCAGCCTCCACTTTCAACTTTTGATATTTTCAACTTTACAATGTTTCACCTTTCAGCTTCCACTTTCAACTTTTGACACTTTCAACTTTCTAATATTTTAACATTCGGCTTCCACTTTCAACTTTACATATTTCAACTTTACAATGTTTCAGCTTCAGCTTTCAAATTTTGACACTTTTCAAATTACAGTGTTTCACCTTTTAGCTTCAACTTTCAACTTTTGACACTTTTAACTTTCTAATGTTTCACCGTTCAGCCAAGGAATTCAGCAATTTTAAGCATTGTCTTTCAGCTCTCTGCATTCACACGCATTTTCCGCTAGGAAATGCACTTTCTAGTTATTATGTTGGCTTGCAGAGCCAACATATTGTTATCTCTCTTAAACTTCTTCTTCTTCTTCTTCTTCTTCTTCTTCTTCTTCTTCTTCTTAGAACAAAAAAACTACCGTCAACTCCTCCTAGCCCGTTCGAGCTACAGTCACGAAACTTTCCACACACCTCAAAGCTGTTATGTAGTTTGTTGCTATGTCTTTTCGGAACGATTTGACCAGCGGTTTCCGGAAAAATCGCGAATTTCGGCCCAAAAATCGCTCAAGTCATTCCCTATGGGAGACCTAGAGTGGTGATGTCATCGCCCACTCTAACTTTGAGCAAGCTCAGTCTTGTTGCTACTTGCACTGTTTTCTCAACTAAAAATTAACCTTTACACACACATTTTATATCTAAATGATAGAGGTTTTTGTCCTCTTTCAGTTGGTGCTGTTTTCATTTTTAAAAAACACACGGTTTTTACTCCAGGTGACCTAAACCACAACGAGTGCACATAATTGCTCCATTCACCTCCATTCAAAAATTCTGGTGGACTCTGTTTAAAATCTCAGTCGCAGGCTATTTTTAACTCGCCATAAATCATTCAAACTTTATCACAGCTTCACAAAATTTACACCATTCTCTTCCTTAAAATCTTGGGATTCTAACAGGAAAAGAAATATTTCAATACCTCTAGTCATTCTTTGGTAATCCTTATTTGTTTGAGGGTATGGATTTCTCTGAAATGAGCAATTGCACAGAATCAAATGAAGGCTATTTGTAGCTCGCCATAATTCTTTTATTTCTAATCACACCTTCACAAAAATTACAGCATTCTCTTCGTTAGGATCTTCTGCTTCTGACAAAGAAAGAATCATTTTGATATGTCTTACGGTTCTTCTATAAACTTTATTTGTTTGAGGCATGGAAATCGGACTTTCTCCAGCAGATTTGCCATCGTTTGAAAATCTGACAGTTGAATTTCCAGCTGCAGTTGACTCGTTTGAAAATCTGGCAGTTGATAACTCCAGGTGCAAGCTGATTTCAAATAAGTAGGTCAAAGGTGTCTCATTGACTTTCAATGGCCCATTGAAATGAATGGAGCATGAACCCCATAGATCCTATTGTAAAAGAGCTTCTGTAATTGATTGACACTGGAAAGTCTTACTAGTATTAAGGAAGCAAATCACTTATCTAGCCCATCATTGCTTGTGAATTAACATAAATTAAGCCACACCCACTTTTTGACATAACTTTCAATGTCAAATATACCTATAACTTTAGTTTTGTTTAAGGTATCCAGTTTCTTACTTTTTCCTGATAAACTAGAAAGGGTTACCTTTTAAATGACACCAAGGACATTAATTTATCCCTTAAAATGTGAGAGTTACAGCCATTTTAATTTGGGTATGCCTTTTTCGGACAAATTCTCAAAAAGAGGGGTGGGTGTTAAAGGGTTAAAATCTTGTGATTCTAACTAAATATTTTAATATGCCTTGTCCTTCTTTCGTAATCCTTATTTGTTTGGAGGTATGGCTGTCTCAGAAATGAGCAGTTGCACAGAATCAAAAGAAGAATATTTCTAGCTCGCCATAATTTTTTTATTTCTAATCACACCTTCACAAAATTTACAGCATTCTCTTTGTTAGAGTCTTCTGAATTAAAGAATCATTTTGATATGTCTTTTGGTTCTTCTATAATCTTTATTTGTCTGAGGCATAGTATATTGGATTCTCTCCAGCAGATTTCAAAATCTGGCAGTTTAAACTCTAGGTGCAGCTGATTACAAATAAATAGGTCAAAGGTGTCTCATTGACTTTCAATGGCCCATTGAAATGAATTGAGCATGAACCCCATGAATCCTATTGTGAAAGAGCTTCTGTAATTGATTGACACTGGAAAGTCATACTAGCATTAAGGAAGCAAATTACTTATCCAGCCCATCATTGCTTGTGAATTAACATAAATTAATTAAGCCACACCCACTTTTTTGACATAACTTTCAATGTCAAATATCTTCTAAACGGAACACAGTAGAGACATGGGGTTTGCTTTATATTAGTCTAAATGGAAAGTAGATTACAACATGATGTCACTAACTCCTCCATAGCAACCAAATTGTTTACCATAGCAACTATATTGCCACATCTCTATCTTAGCTTAGGAAAATGCTAGAGACTTGGGGGCTGGTAAGCTTCACCCATACTGACAGCTGAAACATTATATTGTGTTAATGACACCTCCATAGCAACCAGACTGGTTACCATAGCAACCAATATGGCATGTCTCTATCTCAGCTTAGGAAAATCATAGAGAGATGGGGGTTGCTGTATTTTACCCGTATAGATATGGGGAGCAATATATTAGGTCAGCGACCCCTCCATAGCAACCAAACTGGTTACCATAGCAACCAATATGGCGCAGCTCTATCTCAGCTTTGGAAAGTCATAGAGACATGGGGGTTGATGTATTGACATGGGGAACAATGTGTTAGGTCACTGACCCCTCCATAGCAACCAGACTGGTTACCATAGCAACCAATGTGGCATGTACCTATCTCAGCTTATGAGAATCATAGAGACATGGGGGTTGGATTATGTTATTGTTGTGGAATTGACAACATTTAAAAAAAAGGTATTAACGGTACCAACGCAAGCCAACATCGAAGTTTGCGTGCAAACTTTAAAATCTAGTTATTATTCTTCTTCTTCTCTTTTCTCACAAAAAAATTTTCCAGTACTACTCCTCCTAGCCCGTTCGAGCTACAGCCACGAAACTTTCCACGGTCGTCCAGACTGTTCCCACTCGAGTTGCTATATCTCTTCGGACCGATTGGACCAGCGGTTTCCGTATAAATCGCGAATTTCGGCCCAAAAATCACCCAAGTCATTCCCTATGGGAGCCCTAGAGTGGTGATGTCATCGCCCACTCTAACTTTGAGCAAGCTCAGTCTTGTTGATACTTGCACTGTTTTCTTAACTAAAAATTAACCTTTACACACACATTTTATACCTAAATGGTAGAGATTTTTTTTTTTTTTTAGTTGGTGCTGTTTTCATTTTTAAAAAACACACGGTTTTTACTCCAGGTGGCCTAAGCCACAAGGAGTGCACATAATTGCTCCATTCACCTCCATTCAAAAATTCTGCCAGAGGATGTTTAAAATCTCAATCGCAGGCTATTTCTAACTCGCCATAAATCATTCAAACTTTATCACAGCTTCACAAAATTTATACCATTCTCTTCCTTAAAATCTTGTGATTCTAACAGTAAAGGAAATATTTTAATGTCTTGTCCTTCTTTC
>SRMA01010562.1:0-12051 GCA_007224835.1 Danionella cerebrum
ATGGTTAGATTTTTTTTTTTCTGTGGGCAATGAGTCAGGGTCCTATTCTTCTGCAGAGTACAAGTTAAACTGAGGTACAAATGCAAAACTATTTGTGCATGTAAATCTTTTTTAAACACATGATTACAATATAGTAAAGATTTGAATGTGCTTATGTTGGTGAAGTGGTTTTGGACCCTCGTAGAAGCTGTTCTCAGTCGTGGATGGTACAAAAGCTAACAGCTGACTCACCTTGGTTTCAGAGATTGAAGCCATGCTACAGTATATTTAACTGATGGGGTCTTAATGATCTGTTACTGCAGAGCTGCATTCGATGAGTGATTTATAGAGGAGTGTTAGTACTTTGGAATCTAGTTTCTGTTCAAACTGCCAGGCTCTGTAAAGAGCTGAGAACAAGTGTGATAAGCTTAGACTTTTCTAGTTCCAGTTCAGGCAGCAGTGTTCTCTATGGGTTTACTTGTAAATTGTTTTAAAATTAATAATATGAAACAGCTTGACCAGATAAATTATGATGCTTTAAATTCCAATTCTGAATCTCTACTAAGCAGAAAATAATGTTATATTGGATTAATACTCAATCTACTCCACATTAATCTACAAACCATATACTGGTTCAATCTGAGCAGAATAGTATTTTGATAAATTTACTTAAAGATTAACCAAAATAGAAAGTAATTCTATGTCTGGCTTGAATCCCTGTGAGGCAACCCTGTGAGGCACACTTCCTTGGGAGTATTAGCATGTAGCTTCACCATATCTAAAGAACAGTTTGAATTAACTAAAATGTTTGTAGAAACACAGATCTTTGGCTATATAATTTCATCCGATACAGCTAGTCTACATTTTTGCTCTGTCCTTCTGTGAAGCAGTTTTTATGTGCATAAAAGCACTATATTAAAAAAAAAGACTCATTATCACTTTGGTTATTATTATGATAAACTCATTGGGAAGCATGTATATTAACTTCCACATTTTCCGTTTCAAACACTCACATCAATTTTATGAGACAAATATAATGTGTAATGAAATGGTATTATTGTCAGTGCCTTACTGTTGAGAATAGCTTTACTGTTTCCTCACTGCTGAGTCAAAATTATCAAGTTCATTTAGTTTTAAGATGTTCGTTTAAAAATCCCTCTTATTTACTGTTGTTTACGGTTACCTTGATCTGAATCATAAGGGTCCTGTTGGGAAAATGTTTTATTAAGTCTGGTCAGGAAACTGATTTCAGATTAGATGACTAATCTAAAAATATGGTCACTATGTTGACTGTCAGTGGAGCCCAAATAAATAGTGCAAGTAATAAACTCTAAGAGCAATGACAGCAATGAGCTTGATTTAGTTTTGGATAATTTCAGGTAATGGTTGGCACATTAGGTCAAAACATAAAATCACAACATGAACATTACTTGTGGGCTGCCACTTAGCTTTTCAGATATTCTGACTAAATCACTGCTGCCAGTGAAATCACATTCTCAAATGAAAATTTAATTCTGGGCCAATAGAACTTAGATTTGATAACTTGGATTACATTTTCATACAGTGCACATTTGAAGCTATAGAATGTAAAAGTATGATTGATATCGTTATTTTGAAGAGTAAATTTTTTTGGTTTTTGAACAGGTTGAAAAGCATCGAAGGTAAAAAAAAAAAAAAAACAAACAAAAAAAAAAAACACTAATTATTTTTTAATAGATGTTTATTTTTACTGGATTTTTAAGACTCAGTAAGTTATTTTATGAGTAGTTCATACGAAACTCCTCTACGGGGCATACCTCTAGACTGTGATCGTGGTTGAATCTCATGTCATAAATAAGTTAAAGCTATGTGTGTTGCATGCATGCATTCAGCAGGTGCAAAGGCTCAGTTACTACATGAACACGGGTCGAATGAGAGACTCTCGAGGTTGCTAAAACCTTCTGCTTCTTCTCTTACTGCCTATTAGATACAATCTTTGTATTCAGAAGCATTTAAACAAAATTAAAAATCATCCACCCTGCTTTTGCCATCATCATAGTCATGTGATTTGTAACATAATTACTAAGCATCTATAGCACCAGACATTGGCTTATGACCCATTTTGTGGTCTCTGGCACTATGGACTAGCATACAGTAGTTCTTGTTTATCTTGACTCCGTAAACAGTGGTGGTTGAGATATTGAATAGTTTACTGTTATGTTCAACTGTATTTTAGGATCAGTAATTGATTCTGTCAATTCCCATTTCAAATGCAGTCAGGCTTGAAGAAGAGATAGGGAGAGGTGGAGACTGAGTGGGTGGGGTGCATTTCATGTCTGTTCTTGCCATTGGCTGTTTATTGCAGGAGTCATGGCTCTTGAGCTCCTGCTGTAGATTTAAAATCACAGAATCTGTTTCTGTTGTGATCAGGAGACGATTGGCGAGGGTCGCTGAGCAGAAGGGGTGAGAGTGTGAAGTCATGATGAAGATGGCGAGGGCGGAGAGATGTGTGATCTAGAGCTCTCTGGGCTGAATGTCACACACCTCGCCCCCTCCATACACACACACACACGCACACTTGTGCACTGTTCTCATGGCTCACTGTTAATTAATGCTTAGCTTCCAGGCAGACGGGCCGAGCTCACAAAGCCAGCTGGGAGATGCTTTGGACCGGCCGTGCTCTCCCTCTGATGGCTCACTCTGCTGGCACTGTCAGGTGTGTGCTCGTGGGTGAGACTTGCTTTTCTCTCTGTAGGTGTGTGTCTGTGTGTCTAAAGCAGGGAAAGAGAAACAAGGAATTAGAGTGAAGAGGGAAAAAAAAATAAATTGCATTGATTTCCTGGCCAACACACAATGAGTTCTACTGAATGCATACTGAAAGGATAGCAATCTATTTCCTTTACGTTACAGTCACAATATCAAGTCTTTTAAGTTACTGTCACCAAGGTGACTGGATGCAGAGCTCAGAATTCAATTAAATCCTTACCCTCCACTTTATATGAAGTTTATATTGAGAATATCCGTATCTATAGTTTCTAGAGTATTAAAAAGTAAAGAAAATATACAGACCAATGTATCTCTGCAATTTTTCTTTTTACAATTTCAGGTTAGAAAAACAATGTTCCTTTAAAAGAAAACAGGACTCGTGTGATAGACTCTTGCTTCTACAGCTGGCTGACCAGCACTGTGGTGGAAACCGCACATAGGAACTGGATTCCATGAGCCAAGGTGAGTTCACTACAGCAGGTATCAGGAAGAGATAAAGTGATACAAAGGTGAGTAATCCAGGCAGCTATTGTCAAAAAGGCATTGCTCTTAGAGTAGAGCAGGAGTCTAATGGAGAATGGAATGCAATATATCGCCATCTTGGACAGTAGGCTCATTTAGCTCGTATTTCTATGCTTTTCTCCACTTCTTAACAAACAACAAAATGGAAGCAGCCCGTGAAAACTATGATTTGTGGCACGCAAGAACCGTAGTGATTTTTTTTTTAGCCTCTAGCAATGTTTTCAGTAGTAATACAGCTCTACAACACCTCTTCAAACAGCTGGCGCAGTGTTGTTGACCCAGGTTTATTTTGACTATGCACTTTTTTCCTTCCAACTGCCACCATCTCTAAGGAGATGTGTAATTGCTCATGTCATATGATTTTAGATGAACATCTCTTCACAGAGTCTGTAACCAAAGAGCTTTCAACAGCCTTTCATCATTCCTGCTCCTCCTCTGAGCTCCATTGGGCTACTCACACTCGTGTTCCCTGAAATGGAGTCTTCTGTTCCCCGCTCTTACTTACAGCATCTCTTACCCGTTTTCTTTCTTTCTCAGCGTTGACATGGCGACGGCTTACAAGCTACAGGTGTCAGTGCTGGTGGAAATTGGCTCTTGTGTTCAACAAGAGAAAATAAGTACTTTTCCAAGCAAGCCTTGATTTTGTACCCTTTTTTGCAATGTAATGGTTGCATATAAAACTTAACCAGAATTGGCTGAATTCATTTCAAGAGACATGAGAGATGGAGGCAGCTATATATGTAGAAACCAGCAGAATCAAAACCTTTTACCTTGTATTGTATTAACTCATTGAAGACACAAACATGTTTTACTTTGCTGTGTATCTGAACCTTTCTGCTCCTAATTTTTGTGGACATCACAATTTCTGCATTTATTAGCAAAATTTAGTTTGACTTCAATTTAGTTTGACTAGATTTTCTCTCTATTGCTTACAAAGGGGCTCATGTCATACCAAAACCTTTAAATCTTGAAGCTACACTGCACAGGGCTCTAGTCATTTGCTTAAAGTTATCTTTTACTTTGCGTACACCTACTTTCTTTATTTTATTCTATTGTGAAAACAACAACATATATCAATCATTTGTGCAGCTTATTGAGGAATGATTTGTCTTTACTTTTGGTTATAGCCTACTGTTCATAATTGTCATACAAAAATTCACGCAAATTCACATTTGAATTCACATTAAATTTCTGGATCTTTAGTTTAAAATGTTAATTTTTTTAACTACTAAACATATTCCATGTGAATTCCATTAAATTTTAATTATAAAGAAAGAGAGAGACACACCTGCTTTATTTCCACGCTAAAGTATCTTTCAGCTATTTGCTTCTATCTATTCATTCATATCCCATCTTCCATTCTCTGTTTGACTAGTTGGTTGTATTGAATTGGTTATCCCCCCACCCCAATCCCCTACTTGTGTATTTACATATTGGGATAGATATAGCCAAGATGGTGAAAGAAGAAGCACCTTCACCTCTCGTGTAAAGTTTGCAACATTAAGTTGATGCTGTTACTGTAAAAGTTTTAGTTATGTTGGCTTGCAGAGCCAACATATTGTTATCTCTCTTAAACTTATTATGTTGGCTTGCTTGCAAAGCCAACATATTGTTATTGTGTTTAAACTTATTATTATTCTTTTTCTTCTTCTTCTTCTTCTTCTTCTTCTGAGCCAAATTTCAAATTGTATCTCCTCCTAGGCCGTTCGAGCTACAGCCACGAAACTTTCCACGGTCGTCCAAACTGTTCCCACTCGAGTTGCTATGTCTTTTCGAGCCGATTGCACTTGCAGTTTCCCCAAAAATCATAAAATTCGGCCCAAAAATCGCCCAAGTCATTCCCTATGGGAGCCCTAGAGTGGTGATGTCATCGCTCACTCTAACTTTGAGCAAGCTCAGTCTTGTTGCTACTTGCACTGTTTTCTCAACTAAAAATTAACCTTTACACACACATTTTATATCTAAATGGTAGAGATTTTTGTCCTCTTTCAGTTGGTGCTGTTTTCATTTTTAAAAAACACACGGTTTTTACTCCAGGTGGCCTAAACCACAAGGAGTGCACATAATTGCTCCATTCACCTCCATTCAAAAATTCTGGTGGATTCTGTTTAAAATCTCAATCGCAGGCTATTTTTAACTCGCCATAAATCATTCACACTTTATCACAGCTTCACAAAATTTACACCATTCTCTTCCTTAAAATCTTGGGATTCTACCAGTAAAAGAAATATTTCAATACCTCTGGTCATTCTTTCGTAATCCTTATTTGTTTGAGGGTATGGATTTCTCTGAAATGAGCAGTTGCACAGAATCAAATGAAGGCTATTTGTAGCTCGCCACAATTTTTTTATTTCTAATCACACCTTCACAAAAATTACAGCATTCTCTTCGTTAGGGTCTTCTGCTTCTGACAAAGAAAGAATCATTTCGATATGTCTTACGGTTTTTCTATAATCTTTATTTGTTTGACGCATGGAAATCAGATTTTCTCCAGCAGATTTGCCATCGTTTAAAAATCTGACAGTTGAATTTCCAGCTGCAGCTGACTCGTTTGAAAATCTGACAGTTGATAACTCCAGGTGCAAGCTGATTTCAAATAAGTAGGTCAAAGGTGTCTCATTGACTTTCAATGGCCCATTGAAATGAATGGAGCATGAACCCCATAGATCCTAATGTAAAAGAGCTTCTGTAATTGATTGACACTGGAAAGTCATACCAGCATTAAGGAAGCAAATTACTTATCCAGCCCATCATTGCTTGTGAATTAACATAAATAAATTAAGCCACACCCACTTTTTGACATAACTTTCAATGTCAAATATCTTCTAAACGGAACACAGTAGAGACATGGGGGTTGCTTTATATTAGTCTAAATGGAAAGTAGATTACAACATGATGTCACTAACTCCTCCATAGCAACCAAATTGTTTACCATAGCAACTATATTGCCACATCTCTATCTTAGCTTATAAAAATGCTAGAGACTTGGGGGCTGGTAAGCTTCACCTATACTGACAGCTGAAACATTATATTATGTTAATGACACCTCCATGGCAACCAGACTGGTTACCATGGCAACCAATATGGCATGCCTCTATCTCAGCTTAGGAAAATCATAGAGAGATGGGGGTTGCTGTATTTTAACCGTATAGATATGGGGAGCAATATATTAGGTCAGCGACCCCTCCATAGCAACTAAACTGGTTACCATAGCAACCAATATGGCGCAGCTCTATCTCAGCTTTGGAAAGCCATAGAGACATGGGGGTTGATGTATTGACATGGGGAACAATGTGTTAGGTCACTAACCCCTCCATAGCAACCAGACTGGTTACCATAGCAACCAATTTTGCATGTACCTATCTCAGCTCAGGAAAATCATAGAGACATGGGGGTTGCTGTAATTTACTCGTATTCATATGGGGAACAATATATTAGGTCAGCGACCCCTCCATAGCAACCACACTGTTACCATAGCAACCAATATGGCGTATCTCTATCTCAGCTTACGAAAGTCATAGAGACATGGGGGTTGGTGTATTTTACTCGTGTTGACATGGGGAACAATATGTTAGGTCACTGACCCCTCCATAGCAACCAGACTGGTTACCATAGCAACCAATTTTGCATGTACCTATCTCAGCTTATGAGAATCATAGAGATATGGGGGTTGGATTATGTTATTGTTGCGGAATTGACAACATTTAAAAAAAGGTATTAACGGTACCAACGCAAGCCAACATCGAAGTTTGCGTGCAAACTTTAAAATCTAGTTATGTTGGCTTGCAAAGCCAACATATTGATATTGCACCTAAACTTATTATGTTGGCTTGCTTGCAAAGCCAACATATTGATATTGCACTTAAACTTATTATTCTTCTTCTTCTTCTTCTTCTTCTTCTTCTTCTTCTTCTCTTTTCCTACGTCAAAATTTTACAGAGCTTCTCCTCCTAGCCCGTTCGAGCTACAGCCACGAAACTTTCCACGGTCATCCAAGCTGTTCCCACTCGAGTTGCTATGTCTTTTCGGACCGATTTGACCAGCGGTTTCCGTAAAAATCGCGAATTTCGGCCCAAAAATCGCTCAAGTCATTCCCTATGGGGGCCCTAGAGTGGTGATGTCATCGCTCACTCTAACTTTGAGCAAGCTCAGTCTTGTTGCTACTTGCACTGTTTTCTCAACTAAAAATTAACCTTTACACACATTTTATACCTAAATGGTAGAGATTTTTGTCCTCTTTCAGTTGGTGCTGTTTTCATTTTTAAAAAACACACGGTTTTTACGCCAGGTGGCCTAAACCACAACGAGTGCACATAATTGCTCCATTCACCTCCATTCAAAAATTCTGGTGGATTCTGTTCAAAATCTCAATCGCAGGCTATTTATAACTCGCCATAAATCATTCAAACTTTATCACAGCTTCACAAACCTTACACCATTTTCTTCCTTAAAATCTTGTGATTCTAACAGTAAAGGAAATATTTTAATGTGTCTTGTCCTTCTTTCGTAATCCTTATTTGTTTGGAGGTATGGATTTCTCAGAAATGAGCAGTTGCACAGAATCAAATGAAGGCTATTTGTAGCTCGCCATAATTTTTTTATTTCTAATCAAACCTTCACAAAATTTACAGCATTCTCTTCGTTAGGGTCTTCTGCTTTTGACAAAGAAAGAATCATTTCGATATGTCTTACGGTTCTTCTATAATCTTTATTTGTTTGAGGCATGAAAATTCGATTTTCTCCAGCAGATTTGCCATCATTTGAAAATCTGACAGTTGGCCCTTTGCAGCAGCTGCACTTGATTACTAATAAGTAGGTCAAAGGTGTCTCATAGACTTTCAATGGCCCATTGAAATGAATGGAGCATGAATCCTATAGATCCTAATGTAAAAGAGCTTCTGTAATTGATTGACACTGGAAAGTCATACTAGAAATAAAGAAGCAAATCACTTGTCCAGCCAATCATTCCTTGTGATTTAACATAAAATAATTAAGCCACACCCACTTTTTTTACAAAACTATCGATGTCAAATATCTTCTGAACGGAACACAGTAGAGACATGGGGGTTGCTTTATATTATTCTAAATGGAAAGTAGATTACAACATGATGTCACTGACTCCTCCATAACAACCAGACTGGTTACCATAGCAACCAATATGGCATGTCTATCTCAGCTTAGGAAAATCATAAAGAGATGGGGGTTGCTGTATTTTACCCGTATAGATATGGGGAGCAATATATTAGGTCAGCGACCCCTCCATAGCAACCAACTGGTTACCATAGCAACCAATATGGCACAGCTCTATCTCAGCTTTGGAAAGTCATAGAGACATGGGGTTGATGTATTGACATGGGGAACAATGTGTTAGGTCACTGACCCCTCCATAGCAACCAGACTGGTTACCATAGCAACCAATTTTGCATGTACCTATCTCAGCTCAGGAAAATCATAGAGACATGGGGGTTGCTGTAATTTACTCGTATTCATATGGGGAACAATATATTAGGTCAGCGACCCTCCATAGCAACCACACTGTTACCATAGCAACCAATATGGCGTATCTCTATCTCAGCTTACGAAAGTCATAGAGACATGGGGTTGGTGTATTTTACTCGTGTTGACATGGGGAACAATATGTTAGGTCACTGACCCCTCCATAACAACCAGACTGGTTACCATAGCAACCACTTTTGCATGTACCTATCTCAGCTTATGAGAATCATAGAGACATGAGAGTTGGATTATGTTATTGTTGCGGAATTGACATTTAAAAAAAAGGTATTAACGGTACCAACGCAAGCCAACATCGAAGTTTGCGTGCAAACTTTAAAATCTAGTTCTTCTTCTTCTCTTTTCTTCTGCCAAAAATTCTCAACACTACTCCTCCTAGCCCGTTCGAGCTACAGCCACGAAACTTTCAACACACCTCAAAGCTGTTATGTAGTTTGTTGCTATATCTCTTCGGACCAATTTGATCAGCGGTTTCCGTAAAAATCGCGAATTTCGGCCCAAAAATCGCCCAAGTCATTCCCTATGGGAGCCCTAGAGTGGTGGTGTCATCGCTCACTCTAACTTTGAGCAAGCTCAGTCTTGTTGCTACTTGCACTGTTTTCTCAACTAAAAAATAACCTTTACACACACATTTTATATCTAAATGGTAGAGATTTTTGTCCTCTTTCAGTTGGTGCTGTTTTCATTTTTAAAAAACACACGGTTTTTACGCCAGGTGGCCTAAACCACAACGAGTGCACATAATTGCTCCATTCACCTCCATTCAAAAATTCTGGTGGACTCTGTTTAAAATCTCAATCGCAGGCTATTTTTAACTCGCTATAAATCATTCACACTTTATCACAGCTTCACAAAATTTACACCATTCTCTTCCTTAAAATCTTGGGATTCTAACAGTAAAAGAAATATTTCAATACCTCTGTTCATTCTTTCGTAATGTTTATTTGTTTGAGGGTATGGATTTCTCTAAAATGAGCAGTTGCACAGAATCAAATGAAGGCTATTTGTAGCTCGCCATAATTTTTTTTATTTCTAATCACACCTTCACAAAAATTACAGCATTCTCTTCGTTAGGGTCTTCTGCTTCTTACAAAGAAAGAATCATTTCGATATGTCTTACGGTTCTTCTATAATCTTTATTTGTTTGAGGCATGGAAATCGGATTTTCTCCAGCAGATTTGCCAATGGTTTGAAAATCTGACAGTTGAAACTCCAGGTGCAGCTGACTCGTTTGAAAATCCGACAGTTGATAACTCCAGGTGCAGCTGATTTCAAATAAGTAGGTCAAAGGTGTCTCATAGACTTTCAATGGCCCATTGAAATGAATGGAGCATGAACCCCATAGATCCTATTGTGAAAGAGCTTCTGTAATTGATTGACACTGGAAAGTCATACAAGCATTAAGGAAGCTAATTACTTATCCAGCCCATCATTGCTTGTGAATTAACATAAATTAATTAAGCCACACCCACTTTTTGACATAACTTTCGATGTCAAATATCTTCTAAACAGAACACAGTACAGACATGGGGGTTGCTTTATATTATTCTAAATGTAAAGTAGATTACAACATGATGTCACTGACTCCACCATAGCAACCAAATTGTTTACCATAGCAACTAAATTGGCATATCTCTATCTTGGGTTAGGAAAATGCTAGAGACGTGGGGGTTGGTAAGCTTCACCCATACTGACAGCTGAAACATTATATCATGTCAATGACTCCTCCATAGCAACCAGACTGGCTACCATAGCAACCAATATGGCATGACTCTCTCTCAGCTTAGGAAAATCATAGAGACATGGGGGTTGCCCTATTTTACCCGTATTGATATGGGGAACAATATGTTAGGTCAGCGACCTCTCCATAGCAACCAGACTGGTTACCATAGCAACCAATATGGCGCAGCTCTATCTCAGCTTTGGAAAGTCACAGAGACATGGGGGTTGATGTATTGACATGGGGAACAATGTGTTAGGTCACTGACCCTCCATAGCAACCAGACTGGTTACCATAGCAACCAATTTTGCATGTACCTATCTCAGCTCAGGAAAACCATAGAGACATGGGGGTTGCTGTAATTTACTCGTATTCATATGGGGAACAATATATTAGGTCAGCGACCCCTCGATAGCAACCAAACTGTTACCATAGCAACCAATATGGCGCAGCTCTATCTCAGCTTACGAAAGTCTTAGAGACATGGGGGTTGGTGTATTTTACTCGTGTTGACATGAGGAACAATATGTTAGGTCACTTACCCCTCCATAGCAACCAGACTGGTTACCATAGCAACCAATTTTGCATGTACCTATCTCAGCTTATGAGAATGATAGAGACATGGGGGTTGGATTATGTTATTGTTGCGGAATTGACAACATTTTAAAAAAAATAGGTATTAACGGCACCAACGCAAGCCAACATCGAAGTTTGCGTGCAAACTTTAAAATCTAGCTATTATTCCGCTTCTTCTTCTCTTTTCTTCTGACAAAAATTCTCAGCACTACTCCTCCTAGCCCGTTCGAGCTACAGCCACGAAACTTTCCACGGTCGTCCAGACTGTTCCCACTCGAGTTGTTATATCTCTTCGGACCGATTGGACCAGCGGTTTCCGTATAAATCGCGAATTTCGGCCCAAAAATCGCTCAAGTCATCCCCTATGGGAGACCTAGAGTGGTGATGTCATCGCCCACTCTAACTTTGAGCAAGCTCAGTCTTGTTGATACTTGCACTGTTTTTTCAACTAAAAATTAACCTTTACACACACATTTTATACCTAAATGGTAGAGATTTTTGTCCTCTTTCAGTAGGTGCTGTTTTCATTTTTAAAAAACACACAGTTTTTACTCCAGGTGGCCTAAACCACAAGGAGTGCACTTAATTGCTCCATTCACCTCCATTCAAAAATTCTGGTGGATTCTGTTTAAAATCTCAGTCACAGGCTATTTTTAACTCGCCATAAATCATTCACACTTTATCACAGCTTCACAAAATTTACACCATTCTCTTCCTAAAAATCTTGGGATTCTAACAGTAAAAGAAATATTTCAATACCTCTGTTCATTCTTTCGTAATGTTTATTTGTTTGAGGGTATGGATTTCTCTAAACTGAGCAGTTGCACAGAATCAAATGAAGGCTATTTGTAGCTCGCCATAATTTTTTTATTTCTAATCACACCAACAAAAAAATTACAGCATTCTCTTCGTTAGGGTCTTCTGCTTCTGACAAAGAAAGAATCATTTCGATATGTCTTACGGGTTTTCTATAATCTTTATTTGTTTGAGGCATG
>SRMA01010573.1:0-93797 GCA_007224835.1 Danionella cerebrum
CAAGCCAGTATCCCTGCCGCTAGCTCGAGCCGGTTGATGTGCCATCGAGAAGTGCGTCGGGTCCAGGTACCGGACGCTCGATGGGAACCGCACACGGCGCCTCAACCTGTCCGAGAGGAACCATGGTCACAACCAAGCAACCGGAGTTCCCCCTTACCTAGGGAACCCCGGAGAGCAGGAAGGACACGCCCTCCCGGGTTACAGGGACAAGAGACAGCGAGGTGTCAGTGACAACTGAAGCTGGTCTCTGCGCCATGCCCAACTCAGAACCCGAGAACGAAGCCATAGCTGAAACGGTCACATATGCAGGAGCCAGGGCGGAGTCACCATGGCTGCGGCTGACATATGCCCCAGGAGCCTCTGAATCTCTTCAGTTGACCGTTCGTCGAGTTGACGCAGCTGAACGAGCCGACTTAAGTCGCTCTGCCGTAAGTCGCCCCCTAGTGTTCTCGGAGTTCAGCTCCAAACCGAGAAAAACAGTCGCCTGGACCGAAGTAAGACGACTTTTTTCTCAGTTGACCTGAAACCCTAGTGGCCAGGGTGCATGAGCACTCAGTCCCTCTGATGATCAACTGGTCCCTGGACTAGGCTGGCACCAGCCGTAGGTCCAGGTAATTTAGGATACAGATGCCTGCCCGGCGTAGCGGGGCGAGGGCAGCCCGGAGCATCTTAGTAAGGTGCGTCGGGAGAGGGGGGGCCGGAGGGCAGGACCTGGTACTAGCAGGCTTGGCCTTCGTAACAGAGCCTGAGGAAGGGTCTGTGAAGCTTGCTCTAGCCACATGAATAACGCGTCCGTCAGGTTCAAAGGGGCAGTGATCTCCTCTCGCAGGAGTGAGGCACCTGACCAGAGCACAGGGGTCTCAGAAACGCCTCGAAAACCTGGGGGTTTCAGGATCGTGAAACCCAGCCGGATGGTCCGGAGGATCCACTGGCTGATCCCGGGAAGCTTCCGCCGGGCTCCCAGCCAAGCTGTCAGTGGTCCTGCGATGGACATGCCGATGAAAACCCCTGGCGGGGCTGCAAGGCTGCGGGCTTAGTCGCGGAATCACCAGGGCGGGGCCCTGGGGACAAGTCTGTGGTGTGTAGGGGGCCGGGGCCGCCGTATCCACTGACTAGGCCTGCAGGGCTCGTGCCTGTGTCGGGGTCCTCGTCAATAGCTGAGGAGGGTGTGTCCCCGACGGGTAGGCTGATGAGTCCGTTATACTCAGGAAGGGAGTTAGATCTTTCTAGCGCGGTAGGTGCTGCCATCCCGAAGGACGGCAGCGAGGTGCGTGTGGTGGCCTCCACCCCTCCAGGGGAGTCGGGTTAAAGAACAGACCCTGAAAGATCTCACATCTTCCTGAGTTGTCAGCCTCAGGGGCGCTTCTTACGGGAAGAAGCCCTCCGAAAACCCTCTGAGGATGACTGCGCCTTTCATCCTGCAGGGGTCCTCCTCGAGCTCTTGGCCGGAGGTTTAGACCATGGCAGGGGGCGCTCTCTCTGGCGTCTGGCAGACGGAAAGGGCTCCATACCGAGCGATCTAGCCCGTGCTTGTTATGGCGCGGAACCATCAGCTCGCCCAGACCCTCCGTCTGCTTCCTGATCGTGGAGACCTTCGAAGCAAAGTCTCCACGGCGACGCCAAAGAGGCCATCTGGGAAAAAAGGAGAGTCCAGGAGCCGCGCGTGGTCCTCGGACATCATAAACCGCAGATGGCGTTCCTGGACCACAGTGTGGACATCGTGCAGCCTGTGCGCTACCGATTTCGTAGTCCGAAGGGCGAAATCAGATGCAAAGCGCAAGTCTTGAACAGACTGATGGCTGCCACCACCCTGGTACATGTCACAGAGGATTTTACCGCAATGACATGAGAGTTGCAGCAGAGAGTTGACTTAACCACAACCGAAAAAGCTTTTGTCATCAGGACTAACAAAAAACTTCCCGGTTTTGGAAGAAATACTCGGACAAAACCAACAAGCCGCAGCTGTGCTGCTCATGGAACCGCTGAGTGTCCCCTAGCTGCTGCAAGCCCCAGAGTGATGAAGGGAGTGGAGCTTCTAACCCTCACAGACGGGGGAGTCTTTCAGTTTTAAGCTCTTCATGCATCTCTGGGGAGAGAGGAACCAGCAAAGCGCGGGGAAGAATCCCGGTGCTTGTCGTGAACCAATCATCCCAACGCTGCAGCGCTGCATCAGGACTGTCTCTTATACACATCTCCCTGTCCGTCACCCCAGTCCTGTTGTGTTCCAGTAACTTCAAATTTACAAATTAAGCACTGCAGCCACTGCACTTAAAAAGACAAGCCAATCCCAGCTCTCACTAGTGCAGTGACCCTGAATGGGATCCTAAGAACTGCTATTGTTTGTCTGTTGTTTGAAAGGAGAACAATGAGACAAAATAGCTAATTATGTTTTTATTAGCTAATATTTTTGTTTTTCTCTGGTACCAGTGTGTGTGACACACAAAATAGAGAGCGAGCGAGAGAGAGAGAGAGAGAGAGAGAGAGAGACCTGAGGTGACACAAACCTTCCAGGATCATTTATGATTTGAAAATAACATTTGACACAATATTTAGATATGCTTAATTGGCCTTAACCATAAACAGAATTATTACAACAAATTAAATGTCGCATTAATATGTTGATTTTAAAGAAAGTTCCAAAATGGTGCATAATATTGTCTTAAACCCAAATCAGCACCTGTAAGTTATCAAAAAAAACATATAAAAGCCATTTAGTTATTTTAAAAACAAATGTTGATCTTTTAATTCAATGAACCGTCTGATAAATGAATGGACAAAAAGAATCAATTTTGTTGCTATGCTGGCATCTTTTGGTGGAAATCTTCTGCTCCTAAAAGGGGCATTAAAACAAAGTGAGCTGTGATTGATTTTATTACATGTCCACCAGACAAATCTTCCTGTCAATGTTGGTGGTTCTTTGACCAGATAAGTTATTTTATGGACTCAACCTTATTCCATTTAGTCAGTGGTCTGTCTGTATGCGACTAACATTCCCATTAATCTTGATGGCAGTTATTCTGCCACCACCCAAATCCTTCAAAGGTCTGAAAATAGCTTTACAGCTATCATTTTTATTGTCTGCCTCAATCGTTATACCTGATAGGGATCAAATATCACCTGCTTAAAGGTATAATCTAACCAATAGTGGGATGCCTGTTTGAACTTTAACAGCATCTTTCAAAGTATTGGCATGCTTTCGTCTTCAGCAAGACAGTCATAAGGGTTTAGATGACAGACATCATTAAAATGAAGGTGAAATTGTCATTATTGTTTTATCCCTCCAACTCCGCTTGAAATTTAACTATTCCATGTGTGCAAACGTCAATGCAACTTAATAAGGCTTTGAACACTGAAACAAACATGACAAAGACAACCTGAGAGGAAAAAAATGCTGCTCATAAATCTATGCAGAAATAGCAAATACTGTGGGAATACAAGGGTTCAACAACATGCCACAATCAATAAAAGGAGCTGTGCTACAGACAACAACACAGCCAATTTCCTGGACTATAATAGAAATCTCAAATGGATCTCTAAATAATGATGTCTTACAAATGATTTTAAAGTGTACACACAAAATGCAGGATTAATATATTGTCATGATGCCTGGACTATGAGACAGACAAACTGTAACAGATGAGAAGATGAGGAGATGAGTGAAACTTAATCCACAAACAGAATACATTCCAAATAAATTATTAAAACAAATATCAAGGAATTGACAACAAAACCACTGAGCTGGATGTAGGAAATGACTTACCGTGAACACGGAAGAGTGTGTACATATTTCACCGTTCCCCTCCTTTCTGCAATTTTTATACTGTGTCTACTTCTCTCCTCATGTCACTCTCTATTTCTCTCTCTCTGCTCCTGCCCCTCCCTTCCTGTGTCTCTTCCGATTGACTGCACACCTGTTTCTGATTCTGTAGGCTGATTTCTTTTCCTTTTATTCTCTTGGTTTCTTGAGTCTCTTGACTACACTTCTATAGAAAACTTTTGTCTGTTTCTCCTAATTTTAGGATATTTTAGGAGATATGTCTGGTTTTATCTTGTTGTGTTTTGTAAGCACTGACTCTGTTAAAATTTGTTTTGTGTTCCTAGTTTGGGACTTAGTTAGTACTTCCTTTATTGGGTAGTTTATTAGTTAGTTTTGGTTTTCCCCCTCAAGGGTTTTTGGTTTTCCCCTTTACTGTAATTTTTATGTCCATCTCTTGCAAATTTGTTATTTTTACCCAATCACCCCACTTTATGACACATAAAGTCCTCATTTTTACTTTCATATCAGGAAATCCCATGTGCGGATGTGCACCCTCTCTCTATTTGTCATACCTGCACTTGTATCAGGCCTCAAATTGCCTCCAACGGCCCAATGACACATAGCTTTGTCACATTGTCCACCTTTTTTAAAGTCATTCATACGGACGACTTAATCTAGCCACAGGGGTTTCAAGCCAGTGACTTCTGTGCTGGTCCCAAGCCCAGATAATCACAGTGGTACCTCGAGATACGAATGCTTTGAGTTACGAAATGTTCGAGATACGAAAGGTCCCACAGGAAATTTTTAGATGCTAAGAGAAATTTGAGATACGAACAACTACAAGCAGTTCTGCTGTATTTTCCGCTTGTTTGTATGATGCCACGTAGCGCTTCAAAACACTTCAACAACACAGTGAAACATTATTTATAGATTACTAATAATGTGCTACAACAAATGTTAGAGTCAAGGTGTCATAAAAGAAATAACGTTCATAACCTGGAAAGTGCTGTTCTGTAGCGCAAGTTAGAGAAACCCTGTGACACGTTCTCAGAAGCGTCTCTCCATCTGTCTGCGCTTGTGCTTGAAACCGTGTTGGTGTCAGTAATTTGTGAAATATCTTGAGAAGGTAACTTTCATACGTGGTGCTGTAATGTTTTCTGCCATCCGTTCCACCTCCTCCGACACATCGCCTCACTCTCACGTTCATATTTGTGTATATATTACGTATTTTACTTGTGTTTTATTCTGTTTTATTATCATTTATTACATTAACAATGTGAAGATCTAAGGATTGAAGAAACGTTACTTGATTTTTCTCTGGTTTTACTTTTTTTATCAACTCATACTGTTGTGTCTGAGAGCTATTGCACGGATTAGGCATTTTACATGTACAACTTGCTTCGACATACGAATGTCACTCTGGAACGGATTAGTTTCGTATCTCAGGGTACCATTGTAGAGAGGGTTGCGTCAGGAAGTGCAGAGATGAGGATTTTGAGGTTCAGTTTAGGAGTGACGAGGATGGACAAGATTAGGAACAAGTATATCAGAGGAACAGCTCAGGTTGGTTGTTTTGGAGACAGTTAGAGAGGCTAGATTGAGATGGTTTGGACATGTGCAGAGGAGGGATAGTGGTTATATTGGTAGAAAGATGTTGGAGATGGAGATGCCAGGCAAGAGGTCAAGAGGAAGGCCAAAGATGAGATATATGGATGTGCTGAAAGAGGACATGAAGTTAGTTGGTGCAAGATTAGAGGATACTGAGGATAGAGTTATGTGGAAACAGATGATTCGCTGTGGCGACCCCTAAACCGGGAACAGCCGAAAGGAAAAGAAGAAGAAGAAGGCACAAATGGCTCGACAGGCAGACAGAGGGGTAGAGACAGACAGACAAAAAGCACAATACTGCACTCAGGGGATTGATGCAGACAAATAAATGCACAGTAAAATCCTAAGAGTTAAATTAACTCTACTTGGAGTATATTTGGTCCCACTCTATATAGAGTTAAACCGACTCTGAGAAAGAGTAATTTAATAAACTATTTTCTTCATGTTTTTCCAAATCTGCATGGAAAATGCAAACTAAATATTACCCATTCAGAGAGGGACCAAGTCCACTCCAGAAAGAGTAAAAACAGACAAAAATAGACTGTTTAGTTCAAATAGACTTATTTAAATAACTCTCCTTCAGAGTTGGTTTAACTGTATATAGAGTGGGACCAAATACACTCTGAGTAGAGTTAATTTAACTCTTAGGATTTTACTGTGTGGAAATGGAATAAATCGAGATGAGGAGCCACATCAAGTAGATGAGGAGAATGAAGCAACATGGATGATGAGGAAACCAGAAGGAAAGTGTTTTTCTTGATGCGAAAAAATGTTAGATGTAAACCAGCATAATAACAAAATGTTTGTGATATCTTCTTAGAAAGTTGTAATTATTATCTATTTCAGAAGGCATTTATGAATATCACATCATCACTTCTGAGAATCATAATTAGCCATTCTCAAAAACTTCCACGCTGCTCTTTCGAGACTAGTTTTCTCTCCACATAAAGGAATTCAACATCTATGCATTACCCTTTCATTTGAGAGGACAGCAGAGAAAAGAACAGGTGTGTGAATGTTTGTCTGCACTGTCTCTCTTCAGAAAGGCTGATGGTTTATGTGTTCTCTGATGACTATGTGACTGGAAAATCTATTAAAGCAAACATTTAACCAGATTCCATCTTTAATGAGGCCGTCTCTAATTTTATCACATTTCCTTTCGAAAGCATCCCTCAAGTCGCCCACGCTCAACTCTGTGCCGGCTTCCCTTATCAGCAGAGACAGATGGGATTGTTGATAGTTGACAGACATGCCGATCATTGATCTCATTTTCCCCCCTCTCTTTTTATAATCTAAGGCGCTCTGGGAATCCATACTGAGTGACTAGAAGGTAGTTACAAAAGCATGCATATTTGTGTACAGCTAAACTTTGACCTTATGTTCAATGTGAAAAAGAGTAGAGTTTTATTTGAGTATTCATTGAGGTGACACATTGGATTTTCAGGTCTAATGTGTTTTTAAAATGATGTGTTAATGGTTCTTTTCAAGACGTGTCCACGCTTCTCAACTTTTGAACCATTTCCACAGCCTGAACATTCAAAAAGCTTCTGAAATATTACAATTTGCATTTTCAAGCATCTATATGAAGGTTATTACCTGCAGTTTAGCAGCAAATCGGAACTTGTGTGAGGTAATGGATGTAGTCTGAATTTCCACTTATATTCTCAGATCAAAACGCAGATTAATGAAGGTTCTCAAAAAAGTGATCCAGCAAAAGTGTCTTAGATGCTTAGATTATCACAATGAAATAGCAATTTCACTCATCATTGAATGCATGCATGTGCACAAAAGTCTGTGCATGGCTAAACGCAAGTGTGACTAGACTTAACATAAGATGGGCCTTGAGAACTGATAGAAAAACAGCATCTAAGGGAAAACCACAAATCTGTTTCAATAAATTAATCCATAGGTGGAAAACATTTGCTTTTAATGGGGACAGTAATACAAAATTTGTCATGGATTAATGAATTATTCATATATTGTCAAAGTTGGTGGTTCTTATAAAAATATAGACTTGTTATTGACGTTGTTCAATGTCGTTAATTCACTTGCCACTGTTAACCAGTTTGTAATGATTTTGAATTAGTATAAAGGCATCACAGCACTGAAGTGTCAAAGGAGACCAGCCAATTAATGGACCTTGCAGTATGACAGAGACTATGGCATGCAAGAGCCTGCAATGCTAGTCAAATGCCCAAAGTACATAATCCAATCATCTTCGTCAAAACTCTCTAAAAACTCAATCTCCCAGTAGCCTGGTGTCTGTCATCAATGTGTTTCCACCATGGTTACGTCCTGGACTCCCTTGCTGGCTTTTTCTATCATCTGATATCTACCTCAACCTACTTTATATGTGCTGTCTCCAGACCCAAGAGGATCCATCACAAAGTGTTCCTGTTGGTGCGTGATCTCCATCGTTGGCTTGTTACTCGACTTGTATACACCTGTTAGCACTCTAGCTGGTGTGCTCCCTCGCTCATGCTAAGTGGTTGATACTCACCTTGGAATTCAACTTTCCAGGATTACCTCAGACCCTCTAAAGTTCATTGATGTCCCACCTAGCAATTATCCACCACCGCTACATAAGCCTCCTTCACCATTCTTCGCATTAGCTTCCTTGCTCACTTGTTCTTGGTGTGTTTTTGTGAGACTTTGTTTGTATGATACAATTTGTTGAGATTGCTGTGTAACCTGGATTTGCTGACCATTGCCTGTTGTACCATTTCTGAGAAATGTTTTGTCTACTGGATGTGATGATGATGGTAAATATCATAAACTGGAAATAAAGAGTCTGGTGTAGTTTATTTTTCATTAATTTGTTTTCATCAGGCTCCTCAGGTTGTAGTGGGTGGCGAGAGACACGGACACATTAGAACTGTTCAAGGCCACACAGAGATTTTATTTAAAATATGGCGCACCAATAAATAATTTAAAAGAGTGACTCAGCGCTCTGTCTGGGTTGGTCTTGAGCCAGATCGGGGAGCATACATCTCTAGGCAGCACGTTGGGAGTGCTCCGGGTTGCTTTCAACCCGATCAGTCCAGTGGCATGTGGGTTTGTGGACCAGAAGTGTGGGATCTCTTCTATGCTTGTGCATCCGCCATGCTCCAGGCTATCTGGATCTATGTGCCGCTGTCACTGACCCCTGGTCCGAAATGAGTAGTCCAGTGTCCGGCACTCTCTTCTGAGGGAAAGAGGATCCAGTTGGGCCCAAATAACTCCACTGGCACTGCGGCGACAGTCTAGACCTGGTCAGTGGGCCACACCAGGTTCGGGTAGCTTTCGTGGCATCCCGGTGGAGGAAAATAGTTAGCTTCTCCCGCTCTGAACAATGTCACTCTTTTCTCCTCGGCTGCGTTGCATTTAAATGCCTGCTGCCTGATGATGCACAGCTGGCAGCGTGCACAGGCCAAATGAGTTGCACCTGGCAGCGCTGAGAAGCCCCTCTACCTCGTTACAGGCTATACATTATATATCATCCCAGGTTATATATCATTAATACCTGTTGAATTTTATTTCGTTTTGATTGTAAATAAATTGTAAAAATCGAGTTTGGAACCCTGCTCTCCTTTCATATTTGCTTAACCTAAACCGGTTAAGCTGCTCTATTCGTAAAAAAAAACTCTGTAGCTATGTGCACAACTCTTAAAAATGGAGTTATGTGTTGCATCAATGTGAATCCCAGGATCTGCGATTGGTCAGACCGCTAGCACAGTATTTTCTTCCCTTAGTGTTAAACATGTGACTCTGCCATGAACACCACAAACACTGACATGGGAACACTGACACTGAGAATCCGTGGCAGACATTCAACAAAGACTGATCTTCTCACAGTGATAGAGGCACTATATTCAGAATGCAGGCCTCAATCTTGGTTTTTGGGTAAAAGCAGTGTTTGCTCATTCACTCTGCAGATTATATGCAACCCACATCTGTCTTGTGTGCGAACAGAATGCATCTCTGAAGTGAGCAGCAGTTTCGCAGGAGGATAGTCATCTTTGTTGAGCTATATCTGTAAATGGATTACTGTAATGCTTTATAAGCTGCTGATCAGTTTCCTGCACTAGTTCAGAACTCAGCTGCTCAAGTCCTCACCAGAACAAGAAAGTATGGTCATATCAAACCAATTCTATCCTCATTGCACTGCCTTACTATAAAATACTTGCATTGATTATAAAAGACTGCTGAACCTAGACTGTTAAAGCCTTTAACAGTCTAGGTTCAGCCTATCTGAGCAGTCTACATTCCGACCCAATCTCTTCGACCACAGAGCACAGGGTTATTAGTCATTCCTAAAATAGTCTGAAACAAACTGCCTGATAATGTTTGGGAGTGCAGATTCTCTCTCCTAGTTTAAATAAAGATTAAAAATGTTTCTCTTCAACCAAGTTTTCTTTGATACGGAAATGTAAAATCTATACACAATTTTGTTTAAACACCATATTGTTCTTTTGTTTCTTTTACTGCACTAACCATTCTCTTTTTTAGTCTGACTAGCTTATAAGGATCTTCCTGCTCAAGAAACTGGTTTTATGAACTTTACTGTTTTTAATCTCTTTTTCTGTTTTCCAGGTTATGGCTGGTGATCAGTTTGCCTGGGATCTGCATAATTAAGCAGGCCACATGGAGATTTACATGGCTTAATTCTTCCTCTGATTTCTTGATTTTTCCCTCGTATCTAAAACGTTTGCCCTAGGCTAATTAAATATACCAAAACTTTTTAACTGGATTTGTAGATTGTCAAAAACACTATCACCACTAAACCCTTTAATAACATTTAAATACTGCTTAATTATAGCCTCTGCCAAAAAAACATACAGCCATTCTTTCCACAAAACATGCTCATACCAGAACTAGTCTATATTAGGTTCCTCCAGCTGTGAAGCATCTGCATAAAAGCGCTATATAAAAATATTTTACTTAACTTGACATGACTATGTACAATGATGTAAGAGGTGAATAAATGTGATATGACCATTGAGACTGCGGGAGCTATACAATTGGAAATATATAGGAGGGTAGGGGTGTCCAATACTCAGCAGTTGCTCTCAGGCATTCCACAAGGTTCAGTTTTTGGTCCGCTTCTCACCTCTGTGTCCTAACATCCAGAGAAATTGATGGTCCTAACAGTTGGTCCTAATGGGGACATCAAAGTGACCCATGGTTGATTTAATTATGCATCTCTGTAAAAGTACAAATTTGGTTCTCACCACAGTGAACTTAAAAGTAACAATAGAGAACCTGGAAATACATTAAAAAACAGATTTTTGCATAATTGGGTTTGTCGTATTTTAATATTTATTTTGCCTTGAGCTGAAGAAAACATGGCACTCTTCAAACTGATTGACGCCACCCTTTAGAAAGTCCTTTAAAGAAACTTTAGAAAACAAGAGTGTGTGATAGTTACTGTGTGGTGTATTCACTGAAGAATTATAAACGTATTTGAATAACTAAACTTGAGTCTTAAATTAGTCTAATATTGTCATTTTATTTGAGTTGCCTAGAGGGGATGACCTGTTTTGAGACCTTTTAAAAGCCTGGTAGGAGTGTTATATAATACAAGCAGTAGTGTGGGAGGATTCCATTCTTTGTTTTCCGAGTGCTCTGATAGTTCTCATTATTTCTCACAGGTTGTGTGTTAACATGAACTTGAAATTATGTGTTAAGCTTGTACTATTGAAGAGATTGTTCAATCAAGAGGAAAAAATAAACATAAAAATACAGTTACTATTGTATATACTTCAATTACAAACAGTTGTTTCAAACTACTATTCATTTAATTCATAACTAAAAGGTGCTATATGATGAATCGTGTCTACAGTAAATAATTAAAATTCATTTTTATAATAGTAGAATTTCCCTATTGGCCTAAAGTCTCAGAATTCTCATATTTGTTCAAATAACAAATTTTCATTTGTTCTCAAAATTTTGTTCTCTTCATGTTATATAATTTCTCTTGTATGCGGCAGCTTCTCTGGCATCAGAATAATCTATATTTGTAGATGGTAGTTTTTTTTCTGATTAAATTTCAACCTCTACATGCTGACATACCAATCTGCTTAAGGCCTTGTGTCACATAAGTGGCTCTGCAGTGGCACTGTTTTTTTTTCCTTTTAACAGGTCAGATTTAAAATAGCCAGGGTTTCATAACCTATGACTACGGCAGCATTTCTCTTATTGTTTTATAATAACTACAAACAAACCTTCATAATTGACAGAGAAAGAGAAACTGACCCGCAGTTGTACATAAATTAATGTTAGAGCATTGTTAAAACAGTGAATGACATTTTAAAATGCTTTTGTATAAATAAATAAAAAGATAAATTCTTTGGATGAAGAGGAAACATGATCAAAGTCGGGCTCCATGGCAGCCGTTGATCACTTCCTGTCCAGATGACACCATTCCTTCTGATGTAATTTAATTATTAGTGCTGTAAAAAGTAGCGTGATGTTTTAACGTTTAATTTTTACATTAACGAATGTGATTAATGTGAAATATACGAAACTTTTTATGCAATTAACTTGTTTATAGTACTTTTTGTATTTACATGTGTTCAATTTGCAAAGAAATATGGATAAGACCATGGAAGTAATTTCAGTCACAGTCTGTTACGTCCATGCCTTTATTTTCTACTATTTCACTGCCGCCTTATTCATGTGATTGGAGTTCTTTCACATGATCACTCATTTTCTGTTTACCCTCTGTCTGTGCCATTCCGGCTTCCTATTTAGTTTCATTACTCCCCAGGTGTGTCATCCACGCCTTCATGAGTTTGGTACGGGACTATTGTTGATCACTACAGATCACAGTCATACCACGCAAGCCTTCCGTGTGACTATAAGGAGTTAGTGAACAAATCCTGGTCATTCATTCATTTCGTTTAGTTTATTCCTCCGCCTTTAGAGAAGTTTTATGTTATTCAGGTTTTTCCCTACAAGGATCAATTAACGATAATAAATATTCCTTTTCAACCCAACAGTAGATTTGGAGGATATTGATGGTTTATTGCATGAATGTTTTTTACTAGAGAAAATCATTAAACAGATTTTGAAATAAAATAGTTCCTTTGTCTTGAGTTTACTTTTAATTGAGCACTATTAATTATATTCTGTTTGTTTTTGTCATATTATTAGATTCATTCTGTCATTTGTTTGATTTTGAACTGCTTTAGAAGAGGTGTTTGATGGTAGTTGGGGTTTTAAGGCATTGGCTTTGGGGGCGACATTGGGTATTTTGCTCTTTTGTGTGTTACCATGGTTTTTGGGAATGCGTGGGCACGCATTTTGGGATTGCATATTCGCCAATAAATTTTTCCCATCTAGCTGCTGCAAAGCACAGCAGAGGCATGTTTGGCTAGGAGAGAGGCATCTCATGCACAAGCTGCGGAAGTGAGCAGCAACTTTGGTGCAGCTGTCTGCTTGGGTGCTGCAGCTGTCCGTGCTCAACATGATGTAGGAGAACTGGGTGGGGGATCAGGCCTTCTCCCTTTTTCTGTGTCTGAGAGGAGCTTTTCAAAGCTGAAACATCTTAGGTCTGTTAAATCTCAGGAACACCTCACTGCCTTTGCCATCATCAGTATCAATCATGCAATCGCTGATCAAATATCACTTGATGACATTATTGATCACTTTGCGTGAAAGATTTATTTGTTAATCAGACCTAAAATGTATCTATTTATATATTTGCTTGTTTAAAATGTATTTAATTTTTTCAACAAAAACATAAGGTAATCTATATATGTACGTGTTTGTCTGCATCTGTTCTGGGTAGTAGTGGACAGGCTCTGTTAGAAAATTATCCAGCTGAACACATTGTAGGAATAAGTGAATCTATTTGACAAAAATGTGGAGAAAAGGGAGGATTTGTAGCGCACTATAGAGCATTATGTGAACGCCACCGATCGGCTCTTTTAAGTTCTACTTGCATAATCCAAAAAGCCAGCTTTCGTTGGTTATTCTCCTTGTGAAAAACAGATCTGATATGGCAACCTAAATTTTTTTTTTTTTGGCACTTCTCATTCAGTCCGAAGTTTCATGTCCTATTGGCGCCCATGGAGGTACGTCGTACCATGAAATTTTGAGTCGATGTGTTCAAGCCTTTTATTGCATACTGCTTTTGGGCTGCCCCACTCATTGTTCTCTGTTTTTCTCTAACTTCTGTTTGCTTCTAACTCAAATGTTGCACGACTCACATACACTGTTATTGGTACATGTTGGAAGCACATCTGAGCAGTGGTGGGCAGTAACAAAGTAAATATAATCCGTTACAGTACTTAAAGCGTTTTCAAGTATCTGTACCTTTCCCAAGTATTTAATTTGGGGAGACTTTTTACTTTGACTTCATTAAATTTCAAAGTCAAATATCTTACTTTTTATTCTCAACTTCATTTTCAGAGATCCGTCATTCCTTTTTAATTATGAGTGGACAAAAACGTAATTTACCATTAGCATTCCACCAATCAGGAAGAAATGGCAAAATCGAAAGCCACCAATCAGGGCACAGTGCGCACAGTTTTGAATTGTTTTGGTTGTCTCTTGATGGAATCTACTCTGTGCAAATGCAGTTCAGTGTCACTTCCACAGCACTATTTTTTGAGACTTCCGTGCCTTAATAAATAATGGAAGAAACTCCCGAAACTAGTTTTTGTGGCAGTAGTCTGATATCCCCAGGTTATATTTGCGCACAGATACATTTAGAATAGTAAAAGAAAACTTGTGAGCTTGTGTTTAATAATTTAGAATTTTTTTTATTAAACTTTAACTCGCAAAAATGTTAAAATAAACCTTAAATTGAAAAGACCTGCTCTGAAATCGTGTAATTTCATGTGGTTCTAAAGGGAAATTAGATTCAAACTTTCAAACTCATGATCAAGCGCCTTAAAAATAATAATGGTAAATTACAGCCATAATAAATCAAAGTACTTTGGATACTTAAGTACACTTTGAGGCAAATACTTTTGTATTTTTCCTCAAGTGAAATTCTGAAGGGAGCACATTTACTAGAGTAATACTTTACTTGCTGTATCTCTACTTTAACTCAAGTACTTGGTTTGTGTACTTTGTCCACCACTGCCTCTGGGTGACCACTGCCGCGCTAAACAGCACATGATGTCATATGTCATTATGCAGACTGTGAGGGATTGCATGTTAGATTAGATGAATTATGCTCGTCTCCGGATCTTGAAAAAATGATTGGCAGAAAGAGGTGGGGGGATTTGTCGAATTAAGATTGCCAACTTTTAATGATAATTGTGCAGCTCTACCTATACCTCAATAGACATGGCTTCAATGTACATTTTGAATATTTTACAAATAGTTCATATTTAAAAATCCAGGGATAGATGCCAGTCAGTTAAAACTTTTTTTTACCCGAAGCAAATAAAGCAATATTTACAGGAGTCATCATTTAATTAGAGTGAACTGAGGTTAAAAACCTCCTCAAGGTTAAAACAGTGATCTGTCATTTAAGAGGGTTTCAGTAGCTCTCGTGGGATTCAGCCTTGAACATTTGACCTCCACATCAGTAGATCACATTCTCAATCATCACTCTGCCCTTGTCCAATCAGATGTTGAAATCTGCTCTTAAAAGCGATCAATACAAGCTTTCATGCAAACAGAATGTACTGGGCAACATCTGCAAAAGGAAAAGTTCATGAGTTTTAGAAACTGATCCCATTACTGTATTTACTCTCTCACCTCTTGCTCAAAACATGTTTGCCCTTCAGCATTCATTCAACCGTGTTTAGAAACATTTTATTTAAGCATTTATTTATAACATTTAAACAACAAATCTCCAATTTACTGTGTGAATGAACCTCAACTAAATGTCAATATTGAGCTATTATTCTTGAGTGCATTTGGCTGGATGCATTCTAATTTTCTTCCATTCATTTCCTCACTGAGATCAGTCGCAAGGGATTGTATGGATCAATTGATTTTACACAAAACAATCTCAAACGGCCCAGAAATATTGCTTTAGCAGGAACTTATAAGTGTACTATTGGGACACAGTGAATACCTGAACAACCTTATGCTGCTTGTATCTGTAGTGTTCCATAATTACTTTACGGTTGATAAACGCATCGGGAAATGCTCACAATAATCACTATTACACTATAAATGTGTCATGTTATATAACATTATGCACTAACCTCAGGTTAAAACCCATCCATCATCTGTAAGTGTTAATGGATGCAATTTGGCCATTATGCAGTAAACTGTCAGGCGTCAAAATTAAATTATTGCAAGAGACTTTAAACTGCGTAACAGGGCGAGGGTCTATAGAAAATGTCAATTTTGTCTGCTTTGCAATGTTTCATGGATTAATCGACTTCATATTATGATGTATTTGCATTTCTATATGGTGTACATTTGGCATCTAAAGTGATTATTCCATCTACACGTACACATTTGTATAGGTTTTTGCAATATTCCAATTTGATCAAATTCAAACCTTTACTCTAATAAATTTGGTTTAAAGATGTTGCATTTCTTTAGTGCTTGTTGCTTTTGCATACTACATATTTATTTTTTAATTGTGTTATTAGTTGTGATGTATAAGTTGAAAATAAATTTAAATTGGCATCTCTTTAAAGAAAGATATAAAACATATATTTAAAAAAAGGTGAGAGATAAATAGAGATGGATCCGGTGCGGCTTCAACTAGTTGACAGCTGCTTTGAGCTAATGCTGGTTATACTTCTGTACATTTGTTTCCCTGTGTTGAGTTTCCTTGTGTTAATTGAGAGAACTCCTCTATTTTTGTACAATTTATGTTGGTTAGCATAGTAAAGACAGGGCGCTTTTTTTGTCTTGTATGTTGGCCTAGTAAGTGGCTGGGGTCTCTCCACTAGTTGTTTTTTTTTGTTTGTTTTAATTAGTTCTCACGTCTTTCTCTCTCTGTCTGTTGCTTATTTCTAGGGCTTTGCATCAATGTGTATTATTGCATTGCTCTGACTGCAATCTATTGTGCTTGAGTTATTTTGTATAGCACTTGTAAATACTGCACCTTTGTGTGTTGTTTGTGTTCCTTTAAAAAAATGCTCTCATTTTGCCAGATTCTCATTCTGTTGCACCTCTCGATTTGAATGGTTGAAATGTTACGTCCATATATCCCTAGTCATATCATCAACCAGTTCGTAACAATTTACAATGGGTTTTGCACATCTGTGGTCGACCAAACTGATCCCTTTAAACCTTTATTATGATGTTGATCAACACCCAGGACCAGCAAAGTGAGTCAAACTAATCTTGCCATTAGATTTAAACGGAAGTGTGTGTTACTCAGAATCCCTAGTGTGATACCTTTTTAGTCTTATGAGCTGTTAGCAACTCCATCTAAAAAAATCAGTTAGTGCCAAATCTGAACTGTATTTTTTTTTTACATTAAAAGCCCAAAATCGCTTTCCCAAAATTTACAAAACTTGCAGTGTAATACAGTCCTGATAGTTTTTTCCATACCACACTAAACACCACTCAACGCCAAAAAACAAAGAAGATGAGGCACTGAGGAGGTAAAAAATTTGCCTTCAAAAAGGTAGAAAGATTGTTTGCATCAAAACAATTGAATAGTTTTATGGTCATTCCATGAAGATTGAACAGAATCAGGACATTTTCCAGCTAATCACTGTAAAGTCCAGTGGAGACGTCCAAAAGTCACTGGCAAGCGAAAGGAGAGAATATGGGATGTGGCTGCCTTGACCGAGCAGCAGATAACTCCTGCTTGTGGGTTCTGACACAGGTTAACAGATCTATTCTGGAACCAGGCACTTGTATTTTAAAGCATTTAAAATATATATACATAAACATTTATATTGATGCCTTGGAATTATATCCTTTGTGAAATAAGGGCAATTTAGATCATATTTTGGGGAAAATTGCTTATTTAAAAAAAAAACCTTGAAATATTCAAATCTGAATTTGTGACCTGAACACTTTGAGGTACTTTATGAAAGCTTGGAACTGAAATTTTAGATTTTCTTCAAACCACTTTTATGCTGAAGAAAACACATTTTACTCAATTTCATAAAATGGAGTTATGGTATTTAAAAAAAAGCTCTCCAAAGATGCTATAAAGTTTTATCATTAATGGGATTGTCAACAGTCTCACCAATTTAGACCAACAGTGCATCACAGAATTGGTAATAAAAGTGTTGGTAAATAATCAATATGCCAAATATAAGAAAACCTTCATGATGTAACACAACTGGTGTGTTGGATAATTTATTTCTTTTCCCTTCAATCCTTAAAATAACAACAGTGTGGTCACAGGAGGCACCTTGAGAATCTTTGCCAGATTTTCACTAAAACATGATGAAGTATTAATGATGCCTCTCTCATCGACCGCCGGGAGCCAGGTCTGCCGTGACATCTGTCTGACAGAACTCGAGTAGGCCACGACAAAGCCTCCCGAGTTTTGAGGAATCACTTTTCCGGAGGGGATAAACTCTGGCTGGATTCAACTATTCCCTCTCTTTCTCCATCTCCTTATGTTCTTTCATATGTCAAGCTGAGCAAAGATCTTGGGGCTATTTTTCAGCCGATTACCTTAATTGGCAATAACTTGCAATTATTTTATGCAGTGTGAAAATGAATGGGGAACTCAGAAGCAAGAACATTTCAATGGAGTTTAATCTGAACTGTGAAAGAATGCACTGTAAAATTGTAACCTATTTCTATTATTCAAAGGGTAACAGGTGATAAATAGTGAAAAATGTGAAAATGATTTGTTATAACCTGCATTAGCCAATAAAGTTCTGCCCAAACATCTAAAGTGATCATGCAAAGAGTTTAACTGATTTAAAACACTGTTTCCAATGGAAAGAGTGCTTTCTATGCACATCATACAGTTGAGGAGGTAGACTTTACAGCAGATAACGTGGGGTGCACAGTATGGGTGACTTGTTTTGCTGAGAAATTAATACAGAACTCATTTCTTTCATGATAAAACTGGAATACAGTTGTTATAGTAGCCATGTTGTTTATTTTTAAAATGTTAATAATATCAGTAAATTAACTCAATAAAAGTATAAAAATATCCTTAAATGCTGAATTATCAGTTGCACAAAAATTTTATAAATGGTTTTATTGAAAATGGTCAGCATTTTTAGCTCTTGCTGCCTACTCGTTTTCCTCAAGCCTCACTTTCAACCAAAGCATTAAAATAGCAATTTAAACATAGAAATAGTTTCACAATTGCATCATTTCATTTCTTCCAGCTTGGATGCACTTATTGGTTAACCGCATTTAACTGTTGTAGGTTTAAACCATAAGTTTCAGGGTTTTTATTTTCAACTGTACCTGCTTTGAGTTTGGCCAACTGGTAAATTTACTTAATTTTTACTACCTTTATGGTTAGAGGTAATTAAACGTGATTCCGTCAAAAATGGCACCATGGCAATGATTGCTTTTACTGTGTATAGAATAATTTAATGCTTGGAGGAAATGGAGCTTACAGTCTGATTGTGAGAGCAGCCATATGAATGGGAACGGAGTGAATGTCTCTCTGTGGCTCACCCAACTAAAGGAATGAAATGGTACAAGGACAGATTTTTTCATTCATAGACTCATTGGCATCAGCAGTTAATGCATTCATGTTTTCTCATGAGATAGCTGTGCTCTCTGTTGAACACAAACCCTTACCTTGAGAACAGATAGACAACGAGACGAATACTTTATTCATACAAGTGTGAAATTTGCCCTAAGCCTCGAACTTCCAGAATTGCCTTTTCCCACCTTCACTGAACTTTTAGGGAATGTTGAGAATGTTCTGTGTATATTTAGAAATCACAACATTTTTTTACATTGACTTGTAGAAGGTAACATTTTATTTCTGTTCTATGTGTCATAATAGAAACATAATATAATGTTAATATATCTCATCAAATCTACGCAATGTCACAGTGTAAATTTGTGTCCTAAAAATAATGTTTAATACATGTGACAGACTATTCACCTATGTCATACGGTTGCCATTTTAAGAATGAACGTGAGGCTCTGGTGGTGAAACCCGAAGTAGAAGTAAACAACCTAATCATTGATAACAAACCTGGAATTACTGGCCATATATTTATTAAGTTATAGTGAAAATAGGGCTGAAAATACTGTTTAACCCCACTGGCTGTTTTATTGAAGACTACATCACCAGCATGGAAAGTAATGTAAAAATATTTTACATTATTGGTCAGATATCGACTGACTACAACGCAGTCCTCCAGTAACGAAGCAGGAACTTTCACAACAGTGAAGGCCTTTACACACCTATGCATCTGAACTGCCAACGGCTGCATTGTCAGCTGTCTGCATCAATTCTCTTGCATTTAAAAATGAGTGCACGGACCCTCTCCTGAACACTATATGGTGCTTCGGTGAACTGCACTTCACTCCATACCACACGGTGGCGCAGAAGCAATTCACACTGCGTGAGCTACATTCATGGAGAGGAAGAAGAGGATGAGCGTTCGCTCATCTGTAAATATGAACCTAAACTATTCGCTGTCTATTTCTCTAACGGATGCATTGACGGACTGCGGTTTTTATGGCAGGTGTGTAAGGTCACATTAGGGCCTGTGTAATTAAGATTAAAGATAAGTGAAGACATAATTTTTCTTGATTACTTCAGAAAATTTCTGCGGTTCTTACCTCTGTGGTGGAAAATGAGGCAAACATATCAAGGAGTCGAATTATGAATAATGAAACGGTTTTAGAAAGCAGATTGAACAGTGTTCAAACCCATAGATAATGGTTGCATAATCTTTGAGCTTGGCAATCAGTCTAAAATACAATACTAAGATGGACTGATCCCAGACATTGACAAATCAAATGAATCAAGCAGGAAAAATACTGAAACATTAAGAATTTAAAACAGTTAAACTATTTATATTAGAAAATAATTATCGCAACCACGCCTCTCATTCTTAAAATGGCAGCCACGTGAAATAGGTGAATGGGTTGAAAGACAAGTGTTTAAGAGTATGTCATGCACCGTGTGTCTTTTTAAATACCTGATTCATGTCCTTCTCCACTTATTACTACTAACTACACACTCACTCATTGCAAAAATCCACCTTTGGAAGATTGCTTTTGGCTCTGGATAATTGAGACCACACCCACTCATCAATTCAACTTGCTGATTTTGCGTTTCTGGACCTTTTGCAGTATTTATTAATGTACTTTCCTTGTCTGACTCTCAATTATTAATATTTTACCCATCTGCTCCTGAGGTGTCCCCTCATTTTGTTGCATCACTCTTTTTTTGTAATTACACCTTTCATATTATTTAATGTATTTTGTTATTTTGTTATTATAATCTAGTATGTTCATTTAATTAGGTGATGAAATGTGTTTATTGTTTGGAGTTGAAAAAAAGCATATGGCAGAATATCGTATTTCACGCATATCTTTTTTTGTTTTTAAAGATTTATTTTAATGACAATAGTGGAAAGAGACAGGAAGTGATAAATGAGAGAGATTGGGGCAGGTTGGGAAAGACTGTTGGGACTGGAAACTGTATCGCCCTGCGTTTTAAAGCGTATCAGCCCCTTTTAGCATTGTCTGCAATGGGAGAATGGAGCGCCAGGACCTGGAAGTGCAGCGCAACGTCAGACTTACCAAGTGGATAAACAAGCAGAGCTGTTGGTGTTTTTTGTACCTTGGAATTTTTTTTCGTATCTTGAACCAACATATTTCCTGTGAGACCATTCGAATCTCGAACATTCATTTCTGCACGTCTGAATGTCCGTTATGGTTCCTAACTGGCACAGGTTGGTCATGTGACATTGACAAATTGGCAACAAAATACATCTAAACTCGATTCATGCTATCTCTTTTCATATTTTATGTTTTTCTAACACGACCATTGGATAAACTTGGTAAAAGAAGTTTGACTACACGTTTGAGTTATTTTCATTGCCATCACCACCGAATTTGGGTTGTTTAGCCTACTAAGCTACTGCAATGTGTTTTGATACTGCAATAAATCGATAGGAGAAAGCAAAATGGTGAGTAAAAGGCCTGTGCTGATTCATTAAAATTCCCCTGCTAGACCCCATCCCCTCTTCATTGTCACTAGCCCCCACCCAGCTCCATCTCATACATGTTAACAGCGCAGAGGCCTAAAGTTTAGATTTTTAGGACTGATGGCAAACAAACATTTGGCCCATCAGACTATGACAACCTCTAGAGAGTCATTGGCCCAAAAGAAAATGTGATGTAGATATAAATAAAGATAATTGCTGACCTAGATTCAAAGATCTGAGTCAGCAAAATGATCCGAAATATCTCTCTCACCTGACTCTTTTTGTCTGTATGTGGACTTGTTGCGAGTTTCTCTCCCTCTTTCTGTGTGCGTGAGTGTGTATGTGCTATAGAGATTTGCTGGCTCTGAGACCTTGGCCAGAGCAGTAATTGATTTAGAGAATGTTAAAATCAATTGTCAGCCAGCTGGGCTCGGGGAGATTAGAAGTGAAGTATAGGTGGAGTGGAGAGCAGCCCTCGGCCCCAGAGCAAACACTAATCTCAGCGTTAGAGACCGGCGGGAGATGTACCTGTTTTTTCTTATTTCACTTTCACTCTCTCTTTCTGCTGCCGGGGACAGCATATAGTCTCCAGAACCAACCTTGTCTCTGTCTTGGGCACTTTCAGTTGTTTTGTGCCTCTGGAGGAGATCGAAAAATAAATTTGTTGAGGGTGTAAAATGGCCAGATGAAGATAAGAACAAGTGAAGAGTTGTTTTTGATTACCATTTACCTTTTCACAAATGCACCAATACCTAAAGCTACTATATGAAATCAAAGGCAGAGTTTTCTTGGCATTCTTCACAATCCTGCAAGTATATGAAAAAACTAAATATGAATTTTTTGTGGCTTTAGCGTATTACAGAAATACAAGTATGTTGTATTCCCTGTAGCTGTTCTGCTATGCTTGGGATTAAATAATTTTTTGTAAATTTGTTGTTTATTGGCTTACGATGTCGTGACTTGTTTATTTACCACTACATTTTCCCCCTTTGTATTATTAACTTTCTGTTTATGCTTTTAAATAAAGTTATGTTGCAAACAAAGAACTAAAAGTAAGATATCTGATCATTGGCTGACTATGGAGGTCAAGTTTGATCAAATTTATTTCCCCCTCACTCACCCCCCCCCCCTTCTTTTCACACCCTCCTGTCCTGACATAATTAATGCAACTGGTCCACGGGATAAATACATAAATAAATACACATGTACACCACATGTGCTCGCTCCCCTGGAGATAAGAACACTGTCCAGCTCACACGAAGCACCTACTCCCCTATGTGGTGGCTCCTCAGCAGGACAGGACAAAAAAATAAAAGAAAAAAACAAACAGGAATTAGGTGCTTGAAAAATTTCAATCTAGCCACAGAGTCAAATATTTAATAAAGCCATAAACCGCAATACTATACCATTGAACCGATTTTTCAGTTGTGTCTGGCTAAGCAATGTTAGGACGGAAAATTGTAAACAGATCTACTCCTAGACCATTTTAGCTACACCAACTTTGCCAAGACTTCTAAACTGGTCAGACTAGGGTTGGTATATCTTTTTAGACTGATATCATTGAGAATGCTTCACTTAATATGGGGTCAAAGATGTAACTCAAACTGAGAAACTCATAGAAACGTCAAACTCACCACACTTTTGACGGTTATCAGTATCTGTAACAACATTGTACAAATGTATTTCGAACCCCATGCCCTAGAAGGGGTTAAATATTTACCATTGATTTACAATGGCCATTGAAAAAAAGGGAAAAGGCAACGAAAATATCTTCAAGATGAAACATCATAAAGAAATCGGGGTTTGTTTATGCTAATCATTGTAACAGATCAATAATCACAGACAGCTCCCTGGCAACCTAACTGTTCACTTTAGCAACCAGATCTCAGCTTTGGTAAATGGGGGTTAGTTTATAGTGAAAAGGGAACATTATATATGCCACTCCATAGCAGCCAGACTATTTGCCATAGCAATCAATGTATATAATTTATATAGCGCTTTTCCAGATGCTCAAAGACGCTTTACAGTTTTTAGAGCATTACTAATTCACTCCACACCCACACAGGTTGTGACTAGCTACCTTGGTGCCATTTTTGCTCCTACGGCTTCCTGCGTTGGGGTGGATTGAACTGCCATCCTTCTGGCTACAGGACGACCAGCTCCACCAATATGCCATCCCAATATTATATCACTACCTCAGCTAAGGAAAATCATAGTAACATAAGGGTGGGTTTAGATCACTCATGTGATGAACTTTGTATGATGTTACTGCCTTCTCCATAACAACTAAAATTCTACCTTGGCAACCAACTGATTTTATTATGAAAATAATTTTAATCTGCATGTCAACAAGCCAGCATCAAAGTTTGTGTATACACTTCTTCTTTCTAGTTATGACATCATCTGAGCCTCCCCTCCTTGGGGGTTAAGTCACAGTTCCATGGTAAATATCACCACTTTTTGCCTTACTCCAGATAGTCACCCTGGTACACTTCCCACCAACCTTCCACATATGCTTGCAATACTTGGCTGGTTAGTGTAAGAGTATTTGTGCATGAGATTATTTTATTGAGATCCATTGTTTTATTGTGAATATCAAGGAACCATTCTGAATTTGCTTATAACCCAAAATAAAGCACTTAATACAACGCAAAAGCAATGCTTTGTTATCAGGCTATTTGTTTATTTGTTTTTAGCTCAACAACAACAACTTGAAGACATTTGAACCTTTTGTCCCATGGCTGAAATATATCAAGCGTGTTGTCCGATAAATTGAATTAAATCAGGAGAGTAAATCTGTCAGTGTAGTGGAGAAACAGGCTCCAGAAGAGAAGGGGGTTAAACATACACAAGGACATGGAAGGAAATGATTCAGACTAAATTAGTTACATCAGTGGAAAAGTTTGAATATTTCCCCTTCAGCTGTTTTGAACTCGTTATATTTCACTGAATTATCTTTCCTCATGCACTATTAAACAAAATATGCTACTTCCCTATAAAACAAATTAATTCATTTAAAATGAACTAAACGGTTAATGCTTATTTGTGATTATCGTAAAAGCACCTCTTCCCTTGCACGGATTTCAGTGAGTAGCAGTGAATAGATATCTGTAACTAAATGAGAGTTTGCAATAGTTATTGTAGCAGAAGAAATATATTTGTATAATCAGTTGTAGCTCTCTCATGTATTACAATATCAAATTAGCATCTCTTCTTGCTTTTTCATACTAAAGAAACATGTTTATTAAAACACCTCAGGCACAAATGTTGTGTCATTTAACAATGTGACCCAAATTATCAAAAGTAAGAAAGCCTGCCTCATTATTGCAGGAAATGTGAGGAAACCCCTGAAAAGAGTTTTGCTAAATCTAATTTTGCAAGTCATTTTTATTGTGTTGTCTATTTAACTCTATTACTTTCTTCTTTACAGGGGTTAATACCCAAGAATGTGTTAGTTCCAAGTCTTTCTTCGAATAAACCTAAATTTCTCTTCTTTTTAGAAATATCCGTATAGGACTGTTAAAAATTTTCAATAGCAATATTGCAGTGAACAAAGAAAAATTATGCAGGGAAACGGATTTATTACATATGTTTATTGCACTTTAGGTGATTGTCCATTAGAGATCAATTCCACTGTGTTCCACATTTTCTTTTACATAATCGTTATTAGAGCATACATATGTATCATTGTATTTTTGATGAAAAGCCTATCGACAATGTCACAATGTGAAAAGGTGCATCAATGTATGAAATAAATAAAGAGTTACTTTAACTTATTAAAAGACAATTGTACTCAATTAAATATCAATCCACAATGACTTTAACCTTTTATTTTTTGGTAAATATAAAACTATCCCCCTCCCCATCTCACTGAATGTACTGTGACCCCAAAAGGTAATAAGCGGGCTGGAAAATGAATGAATGAATAAAACTATTACATTTTTAAATGACTATAATGTGACTACAAGACTAAAACTTAGATGGCTACAAAAAGCACTGATTTGGGTGGGATTAGTTTCACAGGGGCTCATTATAGAAATTGCTGTTCCTCAGATGTACGGTGCTTTGTGTTTTTATTCCGAATCTGCAATGTCTGTTTTTTTTTATTTCTCTCATGAAAAATTCCAGAGTAGAAAAATTACTGTTTTTCAGCAAACTCTGCGCTTGTATCTAATCCCATCCAATGAGGATGTTAGAGATTGTGGAAAATCTACAACGACAGATGAGGATGGAAACCCTTTGATGATTAAAAAGAAACAAATAAGAAGAGCTAAATTCCCAAAAACTTTTTTAGACTGGATGCATAAATATCAGTTTCAGGTAAGGTTAGCTTCATTTTAAGTAGTCATTACAATAATATGATATACGTTAAAATACAGGTATTCAAGTAGATTTATGACAAAATGGATTGCTCCACGCAATCCTTTTCTCTTATTGGTCTTGGCGTAATGAAGTCATTTCTTTAGTGGCTCATTAATCTACAGTTCTAGTGTGTTTCTTCTGAAATTGTTTTATCCGTGGCTAATAAAAAATGTTCAGGGCTATAGCCCTGGATGCCAAGGCAATGTCACTGCATTGTACTCTGAGCCACTTCGTTTTAAACATTGTTTCAAGATGTTCTTGATTCTTAATAGAAATGTTGTTTTTGATGGTTGTGCACATTGTGTTGGGGTGTAGCTCTCAGATGGTATTTTCCAGTAGCTCCATCATCATAAATGTGGTGACCTTTTTCACCCAGTGGCATTTGGGGTGGAGTTGAGGGGGAAAATGATTTAGAAAGGTGATGAAAATGAAGACATTTTCTGGCTCCATATTTGAACGAACTCTTTGTCTTTAGGCCCATGTGGGATCTAGGTAATAGAAAAGTTCTTATAATTCACTCATCCAAGGAATTCAAACTCAGGTAGCAGATAAAGGGAACAAATAATAACAAAAGATCACATTGTATCAGAGCGAACAGGACCTGAATCTTTAGTCCCAGATCTCCCAAAACTACTTTATTAAAGTTTCTAAAGTCAAAATGTTCCACTTCAGTCTTCATTGTTCCTTAAATGTGAATAAATCAATCACATCCAGATTTTGCACTACATTTAAACATAATGAATTACAAGAATCAACAAGAATGCATATTTACTCTGGCTAGTTTACAACCTAGCCCTGAATTCACTCCATTTCTGTATGGTACCACGCAGCAGCATATGGCTTGTACGGTTTGTGTAACTCCTAAGTTAAACTTCTCCCTTTTGAAATGCATTGAAGTGCTTCACATTTATATAACCTTTAAAACTTTTTATCAGAGGCGTCCCATTTTGCTGTAACATTTGTAGAGATAGAATGATCATGTTGAGATGTCACACAGCGAGCTATAAATTTGTGCTGCTTGTCTCCTGGATCTGTGAGGATGAATCACAGCCCGAACGCATCTGAAGATTCGACACAGCACGTTTGAACACATGACGCTGATGCCCCTCATAATCTGTTAGTGTCAAAGTGAATCCTTCTGCCATAATCGCTTCTGTGCTTTTCCATATTTTATTGCAGCACGAAGAAAACAGCCATTAAAAAAGGACAAAAGAAATCACTCTTTTTTCAGACATTTCATAAGGTCAAGTCTGCAGATGTTATCTGATGGGAATGAACGATTCTGACTTCTGAATATTGTTTGGATGTGTGTTTAAGTTTTCGATGAAAACTCATTAAGTCTAAAAGGGGCTTTAGAATGGCATAAATTGTGGTATATACTAGTGTTTTGGTTACTTTGTTGTTTTAATCTGCAATGTCTGTTTTTTTTCTCTTAATACCTCTATAAAAATTCCAGAGCAGAAGAAGTACTATTTTTCAGGAAACTCTGTCCTCGTCTGAGAAATCTAATCCTCTCCGAAAGCGGATGTCTGAGATTGCGAAAATAATTTTGTGTTTTTTACAATGTGAACTGACACTCTGGAAATCAAGCTTCTTCAAAAATGGATGAGGATGAAAAATTTGTTGATTTGAAGCGAAAAAAATCAACAAAGAAGAGCTAAATTGAAAAAATTGAGACTAGCTACATTAATATCAGTTTCAGGTGAGATTATATAAGTTAAAATATATATTCAAGTCTGATCACGTGAGCTTGAACACCAATCAAAAGGTTGTATTGGGGCTGTCACAATACTCCTGAACAATCCAGAATTTCACTGTTTGCGAGTTATGAGCCGCCCACAAAACAGCATCAAAAATAAACATTTCACTCTATAACATATTTAAATAATATCTGGATGCTCTCTAATCTAATTTAAAGGAATAATGACTGGGCATGCAATGGTACATAAACCTCACGGTTCGGTATGTACTGCAATTTTTAACCACGGTTTTCAGTTTGGTTCTGATGGCTAATTTAAATTGTGTGTTTTTTTTATCGTTCTTTGTATGAATAACAGAAACAGATAAAATGTTCATAGAATTCACTGTATTATACCAAATGGTTCAGTATAAAACCGAGTATCGTGTCTTCCCTATTGACGTTCCAAAAATGTACATTTGCTTTATATTGAGGGATCTAAAAAGCTCAGGGACCTAACCTCACCAATCTGGTGGCTTATGTAAGATGCATCATGTGACCCGATATAGGTCAAAGTTCCTCCCAGCTGAACTTTCCATCTGAGCAAAATCAGGAATCGTACCGTGTAGACATGAGCTTCCTCTGTTGCGATCCTGTTTAAGACAATTGAATTTTTTTATAGTGTGACTGCCCCTATCACTGTAAAAATCATGGACTTGTTAGTCCCGTCCGAATCAGCACATATCATGACTGATGTTGTCTGAGAAGGTTTCTAATCCAATTATCTTTTGTAAAACTAGTCCCGTACAAATAGGGCTTTAATCATCAGACAAACAACACTCACCACTGCTGTTCCCATCTGCTGATAGATCAGTGATCTTTGTGATTTTTATCAGGGGAGTGTAACTTCCACATTTCTGAGCTCACTCTAAAGGATTTTTGAACTTTTACAACAATTATACTGGATATCCAATATTTAAAGTGATATACAAGTGAAAAAAACAGTGGTGCCTTACTATAGGGAGGACAAATTGCAGGAACCAAGTAAACTAGAACCAGTTTTGATGAAATCAAGTGCAGGAATGTGATATTTTTTTCACACAGGATGGCATACTCAAAGGCAGTGTTAATCTGGATCATAGGAACATGAGATGTAGAGATGTGGTCCTCAGCAACTGTGAGGTGACTTGAAGAGCATTCTTTGGCAGGACCAGGAAGTTGTTGCTGAAATTAGGTACAACCTTGCATTTGTAAATGGAGCAAGACAAGATGTCCCTGGTCGGGGGAAAAGGTGGTCAGTCTGACAAGGGGTCTGAGGATCTCATCTCATTATCGAAAGGCAATGTTAAGGCTCTTGTGAGCACATGGAGGGCTGCACGTTGGGGGTCATGTTGGCTCCAAATGGGTCATGCTGGAGGATGCTGCAAGCAGCAGAATGTTCTCTATTGCATCTACAGAGTCTTTCACATTTGCTCAAAGTGAACCTGCTTTCTCTGTTGAAGAGCATAGGGCGCCGTGGCAAATTTGCCAATGTTTGTGTTCTCTGGCAAATGCTAAACATCCTGCAAGGTGTTATGCTGTAAGCACAACCCTCATCTGTGGACATCCGGGGCCTCATAACACCCTAAGGAGTCTGTAGACTCCATCTCATGCTAGCTCTGGAGTGAAAGCGCCACCCACATTCAACAGTTAGCAAACATCAGCCAGAAACATAGGAACTGAGAAGTGGTCTGAGGACACCACCTGCAGAACCACCCCTTGCCTATATTGCCTATAATATCCACCTGCTGTCCATTCCATTTGCACAGCAGCATGTTTATGTGACCAATAAAATTAGAATTTGATTGTCAATCAGAGTTTCTTCCTAAGTGGGCAGTGTGATTCACCGAAGTCTGATTCACTTATATTATTGTATTCCCTTTATTATTTTTTAGCATTGTTTTAATGCCCTTCCCCCAAAATATGGCTGGTTTATGACATCACAACACTTGACAGAGACTTGGTCGCATCATCCTAGCATTTATTATGTCTGCCATGTGATGGCACTTGGCAGTAACTCAGGATTATTTAAACCAGACTTTAAAATGAGTAATTGAATGGAGAGAGTTGAATGGAGAGATTTAACATTGACACGAAAGGGTGTTCAATATTGATAAAATTAATATTATTTATGATACAAACTATTATGTTTTTTGGTGCAATATCTACATACATAGCTGTAAAGAAGCCCATTTCCAGCAACTATCACTTCAGTGTCTAATGGTGCAATGTGTTCACTCGTGGCAGAAGGTAATGGATGATTAGAAAACTTGTGAAGTCATGTTGCACAGCTAAAAAGAGTTTAGCTGGTTAGAGAAGCAATAAAACCGACCTACCTTTGAGCAGGTTGAGTATCTGGAGCATCAGATTTGAGGCGTCGATAAAACACATAAAATGGCCAGAAAAAAAGAGAACTTTCCTGTGAAACTCAACAGTCTATTCTTGTTTTTAGAAATGAAGGGTATTCTATGCAAGAAATTGTGAAGAAACTGAAGATTTCTTATAACGGTGTGCACTACTCCCTTCAGGGAACAGCACAAACAGCTCTAACCAGAGTAGAAAGAAAAGTGGGATGTCCCGCTGCACAACTGAGAAAGAAGATAAGTACATTTGAGCCTCTAGCTTGAGAAATAGACGCCTCACAGGTCCTCAACTTGCAGCTTCATTTAATAGTACCCGCAAAACACCAGTGTCAACATCTACTGTGATGAGGCGACTCCGGGATTTAGGCCTACTGGATAAAGTTTCGAAGAAAAAGCCATATCTGAGATTGGGCAATAAAAGAAAAAGATTAATATGAGTAAAAGAACACAGACATTGTAAAGAGGAATATTTTAAAAAAGTGTTATGGATGGAAGGGGGGCAGCTTGACCAAAGAAGTGTGCATACAGCCAATACAACTTGTGGGAGGTGCTTCTAGAAGCGAATCTAGAAAATTTCTCCAGTATATTATTATTTCAAATAAATATCATTTCTAACCTTGTCAATGTCTTCATATTTTCTATTCAACTCATGTGGTCAATAAAAGTGTGACTTTTCTTGGAAAACACAAAATTGTCTGGGTGACGTTTTGAACGGTAGTGTATAAATCTAAACTTTACAAGCACCTCTATACATTGTGAATAGGAATTCATGAGCTTTCCAGATTCCAATGAAATTGTAATCCAGTCACGGAATTTGACAAATGTATTAATGTTTTGGTGTTTCAGCCCTCCAGATTTGCCAGGTTTCTGGGTTTGTGTTGTTCACGTTGGGTGGGTGTATTACCCTGAAGTCAGAATGGTTCAGCCCAGATTCTTTAGCTGAGGATCCGGGCTCTGTGTGCGCACTGATCCAGAAGATGTGGAGATCACATCATGCAGAGAGTGTGCTCCCAGCCGCGAGCCAAACATTTGGCAGACACCGGCGCTTTCTGCTTGTCAGTTCGGCTCCCACATGCACAGATATGTAAATCAGACTGACAAATAACTCAAGCCCTGCACAGAGAGCACAGGGCATTTGCACTCCAAGTCAAGACTAATGCAGGGGATGAAGTGAGAATTTATTCAAGTCAAACTAAAAATGCTTTGCTGCTTGACAGGACTGTGCCATATCAAGTCTTCTTTTTGTTTTCCTGAAGAAAAAAAAATGTGACGCTATGGGGCAGTTATGACTCAAATGAAAAATGTATGAGGCATGGAAATTTAACCGTTTAAATTTTTTTGGGGAAAAATCAATAATAAAAATCAAGTTTTATTTCAAGCTTTTTTAAATAAAAATGTTTTATAATACAGCACGTTCTGCTGAAATTTTAAATGAAAGTTTTTTGTGACCTTTTTCAACAACTCAAATCATACGGTATGAATAAAGGAAGGAAATTTAATGAAAGCCAGCTGCTTCACTCTTATTGGCCCAGGTCACACAGGCAGTCACCGTCGCAGGCTGCCACCACAGCAGATGCAGCTTAACCAGACATCTACTTTAGAAATGCAGATTACTTCACAAACAAGACACAATTGAATCCTAAATTTGCAAGCTTCTGTAAGTAGTTTTCAAATTGAGTAGGTCAATGCTGCGTATTTTAGCTTTTCTCAACCACTTTCAGCAACACACTCCTGTTACAGAACTGATCACTTAAAATATATGATGTTATACTAGCCATTCTTCAGGCTCATCATATTGCTCTGTTTTACAATGATTTCTGTAAGTCTGCTAGTTCTGACACATGCGGAACCATGAAATAGTATATCACTACACATGACTTTACAAATGTATCTACAACACTTCACAAAAAGGGATCTGGAAGAGCTCAATTGCCCACCTCTGGACCCGATGCCAACCTATTACTTAAATAACTGCTACCATTAGCTTAAGAGCCACTTCTCAGCATAATTAATTCTTCTCTACCAATAGAACATGTCCCTAAGCCAAGTAAGAATGCAGTCATTAAACCTTTAATAAAAAAAACACGCACATCTACAATTAAATGAATGATATAGTTACTGAACTAGTTTTTAACTTGTAACATGTATCCCTAAGATATGAGAGAAATTAGTAATATCCCAGCTAAGCTCCGTCCACTACAGCACAAATATTGCCCTTGTTAAAATCTTTCATGAGATTGCTGTGATAACTTACAGTTACGCCCCCTAGTCTTTGGATTAAAATTTAGCTTTAAGAACACAAATTGAGAAGAAGAGTGGAGACTAATCTGGCTCAGGTAAAAAAGTAAACAACTTATATCCAATGACAGACATATCTTTTTCTCTTTTCTAACAGTAAACCTCCCAAAAAAAAAAAAAAACAAGCACATGAAGAAAACGTTTCTTATAAAGCAAACGTATACAAAAACCATCAAATATGTCACAATTTCAAAGAGATAGATGGATTATAAAGCTTAAACAATCTCTGTACTCAAACATTCACCAAAAGTCACTGCGGGCTCAAACTCACATTTGAACCCTAAACTTAACCCAAACAAAACGTAACTTAATTGAAGGCAAGCTGTCCGACAAGACTTGGAACTATACGTGGAGTATGATTAAGCACGTTTGGGTGATGGATTTCATCGTTGGTGCCTCCTGAAATTAGTTTAGTCAAACATCACTTCACATGTTTGCTAAACACCTTAGTAATCACACGGATTTGGTGGGCATAGAGGACTGGGTGCATAACTCCCCCAAGAAGCAGTAAAGGACAGTCGCTAGATAGATTTGCCAATGAGCTTGCGCTCAGGTGAAAGTAAAGGAAACTTACAGGTACAATAAATCAACCATAGGCTATCTGCAGATTTCACAATGTCAAATGTAAGACTTTTTAAGACCATTAAGAACCAAATATAAGTCCATTTTGTGGAAGTCGTGGCCTAGTGGATAGGGTGATTGACTGGAGATCAAAAGGTCGCTGGTTTGATCCCTAGCTCTAATGGGAGTCGAAGGTGGTATGAGTGTTGAAACTCTCTCCCTCCTGAGACAACCATTACTGTGGTGACCTTGAGCAAGTCACCAGTTACCACAGCTCCCTGGGCACCGCAGCCATGGCTGCCCACTGCTCCCGGTGTATGTTCACGATGTGTTTGTTCACTGCTGTGTGTGTGCACTTGGATGGGTTAAATGCAGAGCACAAATTCCTTGTATGGGTCACTCCATACTTGGTCCTAACGTCACTTTCACTTCACTTTCACTTCATTTATGACAATATGTTAGGAAAACACAAGATATAAATTACTGGAAATGTAAACAAAACCTGCAGCTTGACAATGTGTGAACAAACGGAACAGATTTTCTCCCCCAAGATCTTATAAAGATTAAAAAAAGTCCCAAAGTTATAGATAAAGGAACAGAATAAATTTTACATGTGAACGTTTTGTTTCCTGCAATATTATTATTAATTATTAAAAGGAACTTCAGTATCAGCTATATATATATATATGACATGAACATAAATTTCCTAATTTTGCCACTTTAAAAAAAGCGGTTTCTACAATTATACAATTGCTAAACACATACCTTAGTTAATTCACGCCTTCCTAAATAACATACTTACATCGACTCAAAAATATTCTTTGAAAATATAAAAACTCCACTTTCTACAAAACTACTTGGACGACGTCCTTTCAACCTATGGACCCTTCTTTTCAGAAGATCCCTTATGAACATGCCTACTCAAACGTACTGCTCTGAAGAAGGAAGCTTTTTTTCCATGTAAAATGCATGTTTCTATAATTCCATACTTCTTCCATGAATGGTAAAAAAGTAAAACAATCCAGTTAGTGACCACTTTAAGTGTTATGTTAACATTAACGGCTAAATTTATTCTTTTAATCCATTTGTTTCTTCTTCATATATATTTCTCAAGTTAGTTCACAAATATACTTGCGATTCACGTTTGTCGCTGTGAGGGTTTAGCTGAGGGTTAAGGGTTATATTGCTGGGAGATGTCAAATAAACAATCACTGAATGAATGTTTCCATCTAGACATGACCTCAAGTTTCTCACTTGCACCCACACAGCAGAACAGAAATCAAGGCTCAATGCTTTCTGCTTCTGTGCTGCAGAAATAAAATATTTGCTAAAATCATAGAAATAATTCACAGCAATTTATCTTCAAATCATATATTTTTTGCTATCTTTATAGTGTTCCAAATATCTTTATGCTACAGCATTTAAACATGAAAAAGAAACATGGAAAAGCTTGAAAAATGTGTAAATTATGACAAATTGTGGAACAATTATAACACTGATTTTAAACATTTGCAAGCTGACCTATAAAGATCAAGAAAAACATGAAGGGAAAGCGAAAGAAGGAGATGATTATGCAAATACAGCTTTCAGATTGCATCAGTTTTGTGTAAAAGGTATCAAGTGCTTTCAGTATTAGCTTTTAATAAAAGTACATTACGAAATATTTTAATTCTAGAAGTATTTTCCAAAATAAACAAGGACAGAGGTGAGGTCAAGAACCAGCCAATGACTGGTGTTGTAGATGCTACATATTTAACATATAAGTGTACAAACACAAGAGATATTTATCATCAAAAATGCAGATGGAAAAAAGGACTGTGTATATCCAAGGATTTAATGATCCAGGAGGCAAAGGAGCAGAGGAGACGAGGAGCAGTGATGGAAGTGATCTATTTATGTGGGAGGTGATGAGCCTTGCAGAGGTGATTCATAGTCTAGTGAGGACATGACCCTGCTACTTAAACAAATAAAATATATATTTTTTTATTGATAACGTAAGAAACCACTATCGAAACATGGCAGTGGATTTTTTTTAATGTTAAGTAACAATAAAAATCATTGTTTTCTCGAGGTCTCTTATTGGCTTAGCTCGTTCCAGACCAATACAGTTACTTAAGTTACAAAACATAATCTTTTTTTATATGATTCGTCCATTCACTCAAAACCTCAGGCTCAATCAAACTGATTAGCTTATTTTTTCAGAAATTAGTTTTTTTTTTACCTTTATATTTATATACTTTTACTATTTTAGAACTGCTCCTTTCTGTAAATATCCAATCAGTGAGCACTAAAGGAGAGTGAATCAGTGAAGGAATTATCAGGGCTATGAGGAGATGGAAAAAGAACGGTCAACAAAAATGTCTCCATGTGCCAGCAATGTTTTATCAGATGTTATTATGCAAATGGAAGTATAAGAAACACAATCGCTCTTCTGCGTCATCTTTAGACAGCTGTTCCTTGTTTCAGGACCCCTAGGTGCCCGCAACTTTTGCCTGCCTTAAATCCCTTGCTTCTGAAAAAGCTTATGCCCACAGATGGAGTCAGACATTGTAAAACTGATCAATTCCCACAATATTACCCACACAACACAACATGACGTCATCTTACCGGGACTTTTATCGTGGCAAAAACTTTTGGCGAGGACTTGCTCAATCGATATCAATATCTCTCCTAAACATCCCATATCATCCCTGTTACCATTTGTGAGGGGGCATCAGGCTCAAAAAAGCCACACAGGGGCAAAGAAAGTGCAGGAAAGATGGTGAATGCAGTATCTTCATGTGTGAGGCATGATGACAGGAAAAGTAACAAGTCCAATCACAGCTCTTCAGTGCAGTATAATACTGTTGCACTATAAATAGTTTGTATAGAAACTCGTTTGGGATATTATATTACAGTAGGTAGCACTGTGGCCTTCCAGTTGAAGGTTGTCGGTTCGATGCTCGCCCGGGACCTTCCTGGAAAGAGTTTCTCCCTGTGCTTGCGTGGGTTTTATCCGGTTACTCCGGTTTCCCCCACAATCCCAAAAACATGCGGTTAGGTTAATTGAATAATCTAAATTCCCCCTTAGGTGTGAATGTGTGAGTGAATGTTGCCCTGCGATGGACTGGCGACCTGTCCAGGGTGTACCCCCGCCTCTCACCCAATGTGTGCAGGCAGACCCCCGTGACCCCAAAAGGGAATAAGCAGGTTTGAAAATGAATTAACGTGTTTTCACCACAGTAAAATTTTCATTTTTGTTATTTATTGTACTGTATATTGTTTATAATTGTTTAATACAAAGCTATCTATGATTAAAAGTAACTTAGCAACATTTTTTTTCAATGTGCGATTTGATTTTGATGTTCATGGTATGTTTTATTTCAATTTTTTTTGTCTCACTTTATAAATTCAAGTGTAACTAAGCAAGGAATTCTCTCAGAATAAATTCACTGTGGTTTAAAAGCATTGTGCATAGCTATGAATTGTCTGTATTAAAAAAAATATGTGAAGAAAAAAAAATTTTTGTAGTTTTGGTCCTTTCTTCGGTTAATAAAATTGAAAAATGTTCTGGCGGACTATGGCAGGTCATAAAGGGTTAATTCATTCACCTTCTAACCTGTTTATTCCTTTTCGGGGTCGCAGGGGTGCTGGTTCACTCACTCCAGCTCACTTTGGGCCAGAGTCCACTTTCGGTCCACCATGGACAGGTCGCCAGTCCACACACACACACACGCATTCACACCTAAGGGGAATTTACACATGATGCATGCTTTTGGAATTGTGGGGGAAACGCACGCAAGCACTGGGAGAACATGCAAACTCCTTCCAGGAAGGTCTCTGGCAAGCCTCGAACTGGCACAATGCTACCCATTGCTCCACCATGCCGCCCAGATTCTAACCGAATTCTTAAATAATTTACTAAATTAGAAAACCAAATAGTGTAGTAGCTGTTTTGTGCCAGCAGGACGGTATAATGCACACTCTGCCTCAACTCTCCACATATCCTGAAATGATGCAACACTGTCTCATTCACTGACTAAACAATAACACATGCAAGCTTCCTGGCATCGGTGTTTAAAGAAGCACCATCAAACAAGGAGTGTGACAGTTTGAACAAGCTCATGAGTAAAGGCAGCTACTTCAACAAGAGAGATAAAAGCCTGCATTTATATTTCATCTTTCGTAACACTTACAACCTGTCTAGGAGCCTCAGAATTTCCTGCTCTGGCATTTCCTCATGGCCTGTGCAGAGCCAACGTCTGGATGCTTGTTTCTGATGATAATAACAATGCTCAAGGGGGTGACAGCCCTTGTAGCTTACGTTATCTTCAGTCTACCATGCACAGGGGTGTTTTTACACGCCTGGCGAAGCAGTGTTAGGCAAATGTCAGCCTCATGCATTTACAGAGTTAGGTATTAGCAAAGGTGCAGCTTCATTGCTTTGCTGTCCAACTGTCTGGTGCTGGATTGTGCTACGGTGGGCCGAGCTTTTGAGGGGATGAACAAACTGACCGGCTGTGGGTTGGTGCCAGTGGAAGGAATAAGAAGGATTCAGATGGCATAGAATGAAAGGTTCATAAGCACCTGCAAAACCTTTCAGCGAAGGTGCTAACTAAGCATCTTATCTCAATCCTAAAGCGCTTAGTTGGGCTGTTTTCTCTGCCTTGTGTCCGTCTTTATGTGTGGCTCATTTAGTTGACTTTCCAAGCATGCACAGCATCCAGGCAGCTCATACAGTTCTCATTAAAGTTTAACAGGAGAGGAAACACAGGGAAAACCACATTTTCTCAAGTTTCAGTTCTCGAGCCGTTGGATCAATAAAACATCTGGTTTTGGAGTCACAAGAGGACAGTCAACTTTGGAATAAGATCAAAAGGCAAAATAATTCTATGAAACTTGTATTTACTTGCATGTGCAGAATATATGGTGCACTTTTTACGCGTAATTCAAACCATGTATGACCATGACAATTTTACAGACAATCTGGCACAATGGGAAGAGACGTCAAGAGGCATACCTCCAGCCACACCTCGGTCTACGGCTGATTTCATTGGCCTCTACATCACACATTTGACCAAATGAGTGGTGCCAATAAAAATTGTATTGCACTGCCGTATCAGATTCATTTTTCACAAGGAGAACGGTCAATGAATGCTGGGTATTTTGAGCCACTTTTGAGCCGCATCCCATATTTTCGTAGCGACTTCGCACAGGAAACAAATAGAGCACCACCAATCGTCCCTTTTCACCACATTTTTGATGAACAGCTCCCTGTTATCAACCACCACAACAGTATAAACCTTAAACCAGTCCACACCTGGCGGGACATAATAGTATTCAGACAGTTGGGCTTTTTCTGTATCATCATAACCTTTAGACAGGGGCCAATCTGAATGTTTTCAGTACTTTATTATTTGCTCTAATAAATTATCTTTAGAACAACTTTTAGTGGCAATGCTTGATATCTTTTTGTACAACCGCAACTTATTTTTTCTTACAAATATTTTTTTCATTACATTAGACAACATTTCAAAAACAAAAATGTACAAAGTTCTGAGTAGTACACTTACTCATTTTTTTAACAGCAAAACTACAAAAAAATTGAAAATGAACCATTTATATGTTGTTTTTTTCACATTGTGTTAAGACAAAATTGAAATTCAGAAATCTCCCACAAAAGCAAAGACAAGATAATAGGTGTTAGGCTCGTTAGGAATGAGGACCCAGATGCAAGGAGAAATGTAACAAAAAAAAACAGATATTTATTGTCCAGAGTTCTATAAGGAAAAATAAGCCACAGGCCAGGCAAGCCAGAAAAACAAACTGAAATATACTGGAGTAATAAAACTGTTCAAAATCAAAATGGAAAAACTGAAGCTCAGGGGGAACGTGGCGAGACCCATCTGCGTCCGTACAACCACCGACCTAGGAGAGAGTAGTAAGGGGAATCCAAAAGGGAAGTCCGCAATCCCCAACAGGACTAGACAGGACCGGAGGTGTAAGGATGACTGAAACCAGAGAGACAGGTAAGAAGCCGCCCGCTATGTACTGAGAATAGAGAGTAATAATCCGACAAAGCAGTTAGAGAGAAGCGCCTCTAAATAGGCAGGTTAATTAGAGTCCATTAGCGGCAGGTGATCCCTAATGAGGCAGCTGAAAGAAATGAGTCACACTTAGAAAAAGAAAAGAATAACTAAACAGAGAGACTAACAATAGGTGAACCTCTACTAAACCTTATGCACTTTTTGTTCCGTTGTGCTTGTTTTGTGGTAGAACTTTGAAAAACACAAGCCATGTCACAGGTCTTGTAGTTCCTAAGGCTCTACCTTCTTTTCACCACTATATTCCATTGATGACACTGAGTTGGGATCTGTAAAAGGAAACTGAAAGACGAGTGTTCAGTTTTTTACATTTTATTTGGAAATGCCTTGCAAATTGTGTGTAGACTCTTGTATTGTTCATTTAAAACACTACACTTAAAAGCTGATAACCTTTTTGAAACCTTCACAGTATATTTCAAATCAAATTTCAACAATAAATGGGTCATGTCTTTATTCTTACTTAATTCAAAACAGATGCTGCAATTGTCTCTTGCACTGGTGCATGCAGAGACTTCTAAGGGTTATATTTTATTAATAACAAGAAAACATAGTTTAGACAGTGTATTCATTCATAAAAATTTTTTATTGAAATTATTTTACTTTCTGTTCAAATAGACTTTCATTTTGTAAAATAATTGATGTACATTTATCATTACAACATTAAAAGTAATACATTATATATAATTAGGAAAAATGCATTCTCACCAGCTGACGCAAATTTCTCTTGTATCCATGGCAACCACTGTGACTATGATTAAGAGACTGGAGGAATACCCAAATAATACTCTCAAAAACCTTTGGCATGAGTTGTGGAAAGATCAATTTATTTTTAATTCACCTTCACATTTTGATTTTGACAAAACATTACAAAGAGGTCATTATCATAGATTTAAAAAATATTCATTTTTCTGTCTGCATGTTCCCTTTCAGGGTTAAAGGCATCTTCTGGTGTCAATCTCCAGCACACATCGGGCGAGAGGTGGGGGTACACCCTGAACATGTCCATCGCAGTTCAATACAAACATTTAGATTATTCAATTAACCTAACCGCATGTTTTTTTTTGGGATTGTGGGTGAAGTACCCGGAGAAAACCCATGCAAGCACAGGGAGAACATGCAAACTCCTACCAGGAAGGTCACCGGCCTCGAACTGGCAACCTTCTAACCTTCCACAGTGCTACATATTGCGCCACAATGCCGTCTTCTATTTTAGCATAATGGATCAATCTGCCTTTGATTTGACTTTGCTATTCAACTTATGAATTCAGCAGGGTGCATTATGGATATGGACATGAACAGATGCCAAATGTCCAGTTTCCTGTCCCTGTTTCAGTCTCTGTGACACTCTCCCATCTCTTGGCATCATGCTGGGGCTTTAGTCTTTCCATTGGCAGTGGATGTGCAGAGTATTTTCCTGACTTTGTCAGCACAAATGAACTTAAGCCATCACTTGAAAAGCTAATCAGATCGATTTTTTTTTTGTTGCAAAAAGAAAGCTGAGGGAAAATGGTATGAAAACAGAATTCAAATTTTATTTATATTTGGAAAATGTGGGTGTTTATCATTTTTCACCTCTAAAATGAAACACCCTGTTGGGTTTAGACTTATGAATAAATAAATCAATGTTGATAATAATAACAAAAAAAATAAATTTAAAACCTCTGCATTTGACCCAGACCCATTTTTATTCCAAAATGAAAGTCAATTGATGCTGTTAAAGACCTAATACAAAAGTTTCTTTTAGATACCTTGAAGTCTAAAGAGACCCAATACACTTAAAAATATCCTTGTTTTAACAAAATAAAAAAACAACAACTTGAGAGTAAGTAAATAAAGACTTCTACCTTTTTAGGCCGAATCTTAATATCCTTTAAAATGTTTACCGCAATTTCTTCATAGAATAGTTAATGAATACAGACTTCCATATTCAGTGTTGTTTGGGAAATTAAAGCAGGGCTCTAAACATCTGCATAGCCCTTTGAAAGTTGATGCCTGTGAGTCCAGGTTGAAACAGAGGCTTCCAAATGCCACATAGAGCCACATGCTAATTAGCGCCAGAGAGAGTTAGAGAGATTTCCTAATGACACTCCCCGAGGGAATTCAACCACCATACTCACAAAAATTTCAGTGTGCGCTTCTGTCGGCTTTGACAGCGAGAGCAATGGGAACAGCTTTTACTGAGGGAAACAAAGTCTTTTCTGAGCTCCTGTGGGAGGCTTCATTTGAATCCTCTGTCTCTCGCTGTAGCGTCAGTTCCTTCTAAGCAGTTGCACGAACCAGCTGCATAATTGTGCCTCAAGCTTCAATGCACAGAACAGAAAACTATAACATGGAAGGGAATGGGAAAACTTCACTTGATTTTGAGAAAGTTTGAGGATACTCCCAGTTCTGCAGTGAGAGATGCATAGTTCTTTTCAGAAGACAAAAAAAGATCAAAAAGAATGGAAGTTAGTGGATCCATGTAACTTTCATATTGATTGTGGAGCAAAATCTCTAACAAAAAAACATGTTACAGAGAAGTTCATCTAGTAATAGTATGTATCTATGGATAAATTCAAAGTCCCTATACACACTTTGCCAGCAACATTGGCATGTGTCAGGCCTATTCACACCCATGTATTTGCTGCATAATCGACTAGGGTCTGTAATGAGTAAACCTCACAATGCCACACAATGAGGCTGTCCAATTTTGGACATCAAATTAAACAGTAGAATAAGAAGAGCATGCAGAGACCTGAAAATTTGTATCGTTACCTGGCTGTATGTTCGTTTGAAACTGGGTTTGGAGACGAAATGATGACTCAAACTTGGAACACTCCTAATTTTATTCAGATATGTGTCTGTATATTGGTTACTTGTATTGCCACATTGTATTTGACCTTTGTGTCATGAATTTTACCCTCTTTCATCACATCAGAGTCACCTGAAATCACAGCCAAATCACCAGAATAGAACCACATAGGTCATCAGTCCAGCCAATCACCAGCCTCAAGATCACAGATCCCTCAAGTGCAGTCCAATTAATTTTTCCTTTTTCTGGTGTACGGTTAACACCACGAATCCAAGACTTCTATTACATACCTGCAATAATTGGAGACAAACTACGTCTCATAACCAAACACTTATGAGAAGTGACTTGAAAACAACACAAGGCCACGTGTGCAAGACCAAAGTGTAAGAATTATCATCAAACATGGGAGGACACGATTTTGTTTTTATTTCCTGGGCCTAAAAGAACCAAGAAAAACCCCTCTTTTGAATCAAAGCCATTGTTGACATTGTTGTCAATGCCTTTGTAACTCTACCCCAACATCTACCCCCTGATGGTGCCCTCTCGTTGGCTGTTAGTTATCGCCAATGTTATTTTCAGTCAGAACAATGCACAAATCTGAATCGCCAACAGGTCCAAATATTTAGCATGCCCAAATCTCTCAAGAACCAGTCGGCAACGCGTCTGTAACTCTCTTTGATGGCATCTTTGGTTGTTCACTCCGATGATTTTGGATGCTTCACAAAAAACATAAAACTCAAAAACGTGAAACAAATATATTGTTAAACGTTTGAATCAAAACAAAGATGGTTTTTGGAAGAATTAAAATCTGCACAATCAAAATACTTCTCTATTACATCCTTTTTCTTTTTCTTATAATTAGCGTGAGGCTTGTCATAAACACAAGCAATGTGTTCATCTTTGCTTCTTTGAGAGTAAACCAAGTCATGCATTTTTCAAGAGTCACCCCCTTCAATAAAATAAACAAAAGAGCCAATCACACCATTTTTCACACCAGCTTGCATTTAAAGAAAGAAAATGAAACCATTGTTTGTTACAAAAGATGGATTGTTCACTCAGGCAGGGGCCACCAGGCACCCGCAGCCAGACACTGCCCAATGCTTTTCATTGGTTCTATTATAAACATTTGGAGAAGAAATATATTGGAGATTAACATGTATATCCATTACTTTCTTCAGGGAACGATGGGTTACACAAGTAACCTGGAAATTTCTGTAGCTCCTATCATTCCTGTAATGTTTTCCCTATGCTCTTCTCAGTTCTGGTGTGGTTGCTGGAAGGGAGGGATTGCCTTCAATGCTCAAACCCCCTCCTTAGCCCCCAGGGTGTTTCTGTTACTAAAGGATCTGAAATAACTCAAAGTGCTACAGTAAAATCTTCTTATAATTTGGATTCTGACAGTCTAACGAATTTTGTCAAATAAGGTAGAGAGTTTTTGAATGCATCCATTAGAGAAAATGAGAAATAGAACCTGAAAAAATACTTTATATGTGTACCCAACACTGCATCCAAGTTCGAGATGAAATAACTAAAAATACAGCAGTGAAATATTCATTTATTTAAAATTTTGACATACAATAATACTACTTTATATACTGTACAGAGTTTTTGAATGCATCCATAAGAGAAAATGGAAAAACCTCAAAAGCACAATTAGTAGGTCAAGCTCTGGGGTTAATAGATGGCATAACTGAAACTATAATTACATATTTCTTTTTTTTTTTAATAGATATGAGTACAAAGCACGTGTAACATAAAACAATGCTTACATTGTAACTGTTTTGATAAATTGTGAAAGCGAGCATTGTGAAATCTTGGACTTCATAATAGCACACACACAGTTCGTACATGTTTTTTTCACACAGGCGCACCTGCCGTGAATAAGAAAGCACACAGATGAACTCTAAACACATTAATATTAAACAAAAAAACTGGTGTGAACCAAAAGTCAAACAGATCTCCTTCAATACCGTGAACACTAAAATTAGGTCGGAAACATTGTGGGTTTTTTTTAGGTGAACCAGGAAGCGTTAATGAGAAGCTGGATTCAGCCTCCTTTATTTAACTTTATAATTTAAAAATTATATTAAATATAATACACCAGCAGCTATATACATCTAACAATAGTAATTTATTATTAATGCATACCTATCATTTTTCTTGTGAGCAAATGGTAGTAGAGGTGCCACCCCTAAGCACCCCAGACTGTGTACCTTGTGTGTAGGGAGCGTCGCTACTGAAAATCACCCACTTTCTTTTAAAATGATTTTATTTATTCTCACTTCTAGGGATTCTCTTACCAATTAAATATGGGATTGAAACCCTTCATTTCCAGGTTTTGACAGAGGGTTGAAAATGTTTATGCGCACACAGTATTTTAAATCAAAGTGACCCACATGGAAATATCTTTGGACCTTTTCAGATTTTGTGGGTTATGTGTTTCACAATGACAGTGTTTGGGTTCAGTCTGTGTGGATGGTAATGTGCTGAGGTGATTTTTCATGTGTTACTTTGCTGTATTATGGATGGCGGATTTTTGCTTGTTTACTGACCCAAGTCAAAGGAGCACTGGCTCATCTCTCTGTCATATTGTAGATATGGCTTTGTAAGCCGCAAGTTAAATTGCTTAGAAAAGTAATTGCACACTACAGCAAGCCTCATGATTTGAAGAATCATTCATGTCTGTAGCACACTTTACGTGCTTGGGTTTAATATTAAGAATCGTGACATTGTTAAATCCATAGGAATTCGTAACCATGCTCTTACTAACAATCACTTGGCTTGTAATTAATCATTTACAACACAGACATTCCTAAAATGCAAATAACCATCATGGTTGACAGGAAGTTAAAAAAAGTTTATTTATGTGGGGGAAGGGGTCAGAAAATAGAGAACACAAATGCATTAACAGCTTTGATAGAACTAAACATTTCTAGACCTTCATTTGCAGTCACTCGGCAAACTGTTTATGCTTTAGCAACTCTAAAGCAATTTTAAATTGAACTCAAACCCAATTATGTTTCTGACTAGTTTGAAAATTGTGTATTATGTAATTATATTAATTAGAAATACATCAGGGAATACTGTAGAGGAAAGCCTCAGCCTGTTGGAATATAGCACCTTTAATGCTGGATAATTGGGACTTGTTTTGTTTCAAATAAATTTACTGGATTGGCAAATTTGCCAGGTGTCTGATTTAAAGAATTTCTAGTTTCGATTTCACTTTTTTGAAAGTTGTTAGATTCAAGTTGATGAGATCAAATTGAAATGTTCGTCTGACATAATAATGTGTTTTACACAACTGCATGGCAAGAGTAAATGAATGAATAAATATGTAATTATTATAACTTCTGTTATTTTTTCTCCCCATGATAGCAGGTAACCATTGTTTACACATTGTTTACGCTAAGTGGAGGCGGTTAAGAATGCTGATGCTCAAATGCATTATTCAAGTCCATTTTAAGTGCTTTCACAACTGACTTGTTTAGTTTCATTCGTTCAAACTAGAGTTTGTTTTCCCTTTTGGTCCAGTCCGTTTCGGCTAGTGAGAAAGTACATCAGAAGTGGACTAAAAAAGCAGTGTGAGGCCTGCTCGACTAGGTGGTCTCAAGCCACCTAGTGGTTGATCGTGTTGTTCCAGTCTTCAGGCGTTGTTTACTTCCGTGTGTTTGTAATCAAGGAAACCTATACAAAGATGGATCAAAGCCACATGGACCAGAGAGAGTGTGGTGAGAATGAAAACTAAATCTGCAGACGATTCCAGAAATGTATCAGCTGTTCCCTTTGGTCCAAACCAAATTAAATATGTGTGAAAGGACCCTAAATAAAAAAAACAACAACAGGGAGCCCAGGAAACACAACAAATATCAGGAAATATCAATAACCAACCCTGGGAAAAGGGAAATAAATAGGGAAGGTCAACAAGAGACACAGCAGGTAAAACATCACCGTAATAAAACACATATGGGGCGTGGCACGTGATATGATACAACAGGAACATGACAACCATAAAGAGCTAAAGAGGGGGTAAAGATTTCTTCTTTTGGTGTTTTTTGGTGGTTTGCAATACAAGCGTTTGGAGCATTACTGCCACCCACTGAGCTGTGGTGTGGTCAGGGTATAGGCAAATGAAAGGATCTTATATTTATATTCATATTAATCTTATGTTTATATTTATAAGTATACTCATATTTATTGATCTCTATATCTATCTCTATTATTATTTGTTTACGTTTAAGACATGCTACAATTGTTTTGTATGCTTTACTATTACTTAATAAAGATTTTACTGTGTCATGTTGAATTTTTAATTTTCTCATCTTGTCTTACATCCTTGTTCTTTTTTCTTTACATGTTATTAATTTGTTCTCTGCTGTTTCTTTTTCATTACATTTGTCTCATTTTCCTGTTTCAAAGACAGCCCATGACGAATTGTGTATATTTAAACCTGTTTGACCAATTCTACCTTTTGTTATGATTGTTTCCTCTTTTCTGTTACTTATGTACCTTTCTTGTTTTTTAAGCTTCTGTTGTATTTTATACAACAAAAGATACAAAACTGTTCACAGTTCTATTAGTTTTGTATTTTTTAAATTTTTAACCTCTGTTTTGCTTATTGATGTCTCCAATGTTATTTCATTCCATTCAATTCCTTTATGTGCTGGTATTCATATAAGCATCACTGCTCTATTTTCTTGTTTGATTTCTGTTAAGTTTTCCATTATTTCATTTATTATGTCTTGTCATATTGCTGATGTTCCTGGATTTTTACTTCACAATGTTGCAAAGCTATGGGAACAAATAATGTTTGCTTATTTATTTATTTTATCCCATTTTATAGCTATTTTGACAGCTGTTTATATAGTTAATTGATCTGTTATTCTTTCTTTGATTTTAATACTTTCCTCAGGTATTGCTATTGCCAAACCCCTTCTTCATTTGGTATATATCTCCATTTGATCTGTATACTTTTCGTCTATATGTTCCATTGCTTTTTGATTTTTCTGTTTTATTTTTAAACTGTTTTACGATTTCTTTTAATTCTAGATCCACTATAGTTTTTTTTTTTTATTATCCATGGAGCTGTTTCTTCCACTGTATAATATTTCAATATATTTATTCCTATATATTTGGTCATAGATTAGTTTTAATAATTGGTCCGTTCATGCTCCAGGCAATCTTCTGTAATATATTTTGATAGATGTTTATTTTTTTATTGTTTATGTCATCATTGATTTAATTCTTTGTAATATGATTGGTAGTTGTAACATTTCCACTTGTATGGCTGCTATAGATGATGATTTTTATGGCTCTGCTGCTTAGTTTTAATGCCATTTGTTCAAATTTAATGGTTTTTTTTAGGTGAGTTTCTGCCGCTGACATGTAGATAATCCTTCTATACTTAATTTGTGGTCTCATTAGTCCGTGATATATCTTTAAAATTGCTTTTTTATTTCAGCCCCAATCTCTACCTGCTAAGTTTCATAATATATTATTAATATTTTTGCAATTATTTCGCCAATGTAGATTTTCTATGTTAGATTTTCATCAAGTTTCTTGCCCTATAGTTCTAGGTTTATTGTTTTATGTCTTTTTGAGAAACTTTTGTTTTGTCTTTCGTTTGGTTGATTGATATTTTAAAACCGCTTTTTTGTTCACTTTTACATTTTTTTTTTATTAATTGCTCTTTGCATTTTCTTGTCTAATGGGTAAAGACTTTCACAAAACCTGTGACGACATACTAGTGAATGCAATTGATAATTTGTTGATGTTTTGAGCAGAATGCTTTCCACTTATTCCACTTATGCCATATGAATGTTCTGCAAGTTGACCAAACTAAACTCTTCCATTGCATTTTGCTTGTTTTGCTCTTTGGACTTGGACCCTTTGATGTTTACGGCTTATGAAGTCAACACACACGCACACAGTGCCGATTTTCCAGAGATCAATAGCTCTGCTGTCACACACATATGTTGTCTTTCTTTGGCATTGGTAACACTTCAGTCATATCAGCAGTGACTCAAGTGTTTTTTACCTGACATTCGATGCTAAAGAGTTTTCGCAGCAGATGGCATTGGCTTGTCTGCTGTCAAAGCAGTAAAGAGGGCAGACAGTTTTGTCTTTGTAGATTATTTATGGGCTGAGATGACATCTTGCTTAATAAATACACATTGTGTTTTTCCTCAAAATATTCACCGTTTCACAGTAAAACAACGTATTGGTGGATTTGAGGTACTCATTTTTTAGGTTGTGCTTTTCAACACACACTGCTGCACTCATATTGCTAGTGGTATGTGCTAGTATTCAACCGATGTAGCTGTTAATATCTCCTCATCACTAGCCCTTCAGCTTGATTATGAGTTTTTCTTGCTCTCGTATCATTAAGGATTTGCATGGCCTAAAAATACGTAGTATAAATCAAACCAGAGTGAGATTACATCCAAAAGCATTAAAGAGCTATTCTGAGCTCGCTAAGCTAGCGTGGAATAGATGTAATGTAATTAATTCACCTTGTTTGTATTGGTAAGGGTCATTCAGGTTAATTGAGTCTTACTTCCAAACACTGGCACAGAGCCACACTTTCTCTGACTGCAGTGTATCGTCTTTAATTAATATTAAAACAGACGGCAGCAGGTTATGTCAGCCAATGACAGGCAAACAGAGGATGAAGAAAAACAAAGTCAGTCTCAGTGAAGCGCCTGATGGATATTTGCAGACAATGTGACTAATCATATACCATCAGCATTTCTCTCACAAGAGTCTGAAACTGGAGTTAAACACTGTTGATGAACATTAAGAATAGGATTTATAATAATATATTTTTATTTACAGATTCTATTCCTAGATTTTACTGCTTCATAGGATAACAGTGTTCATTAATATTTAGATTGATTGACATTCAAATATGCAAGAACTATCCGAAAATACAGGATAAATCACTTTAGAGTTTAATTTTGTGTTTTGTTTTCAATCAATGTTAGCAAAATAGCAAACACCAAATTATTCAAATTTATCAAATCAGACATACCCCTATTCCATAGGGGCCTCACCCAACTTTAATAGCTCTGCAACACACTTAAGTCTAATGGATGTTGTTTATATTTTATTTAAATGATGGAGGTATCGACAAGAAAGTAAAAAGGTCTAAAGATATACTTGGGCTAATTTTTTTCATATAAACAGGCAATGAAAACACGCTCTTATTCGTTGTTTCAAAACCAATGACAAGATGTTTACTTTCAATAGCAGGTTAGGTAGAGTCTTCTACCTAAAGTGACTAAATTGTTTCAAAAGCCAACATTTTTTTTATTCATTCAGTCAGCTCAAGCTGATATAATCTGATAAGAGACAAAACAGCGGCCAGCAGCTCTCTGTATTACCATTCTCCTAGACCCTCCATCTAATATATAGAAATTACACCCTGAACCCAAAATGATTTGGGTGATTTAAACACAATTTTTTTTAAACTATTGACATCTTCTAAATGTTTTGATTACTTTTATGTGATATTTCACCTGTTATGCTCTGCTGAACACATCTCTGTTTAAAATTGTATTTTCATCCTATGCTGTCCTAATCATAAATATATTAGTCACTTGAACTGTAAAAAAAAAAAACCTTGTGGCTATTCATGTCATGCACAGTATCTATGCTCCTATGAATAATATAAAGCTTTTTCTGTCGCTGAAGTATATGGGTGTCATTGAATAAACGCAGAACGCTCATAAAATAGGGGGAATTTTACCTACAAATTAGTGACATTGTTCATTTACATGGCAATAAGTCTCAGAGGATCTTGCTAATTGTTACAAAGCACAACTTTTCCTCAATAATACTAGTCAATTTAAACGTTGTGTATCACTAGTCAGATATTAGGAAAGCATTTTCAAAAATGGCCAGCAATTATCACGATGAAATACCAAACTCTAGATATCCATTCCTTCTCAGTATTCACAGTGTTAACCATGTATAAGTGGTTATGTGTCATAATCAAAATGATGGCATGCATAGAATTGTTAATGTTGTTTTTTTTCTTCTTTACATTCAAAAACTGATAAACAACTGAGAAACAAGGAGCTGCAAATAATTAATAAATTTTTTTCCAAACTGCTGATAATATTGATGTTGTATTTGGAGGGTAATTTTGATGCAACCATAGATGAATTAATTGAAAACAATTTTATATATTTACTGAGAAATTATTTAACTGCTTTTTACATGATATAAAAGCATTAAAATAATAAAATTATATGAGGACACCTCAAATTTGATCACCCGATTGGCAAACTTTTTTAGCTTGGCTTTGGTACTTTCTACTGCCTTCAATCCTTGTTTAAAAAGGACCTGTGTTATATCTGCTATGAGCAGATAAATTCTTCTACGTAAAAAAAAAAAATCTAATAAAATCTTGGGAATCTAATAAGCCCTCATCATCAGTACTTTGCAGTTGGAAATACCATTAGAAGAAGCTGGGGAAATGTTATGCTCCGGGAATATTGTGAAATATATTTCTGGAATATTCTGATACATATTAGGATTTTTACTGATCATGCTCAACATCATGAGGAAAAAATTGCACTGGCATCACAGATGCAGCAGATTAGTACACAACAGAGGATACAGTGGTGAGGTTTTTTTTTTACCCTAATCCACGGTATTAATGGATTTGATTATGCATTAGTTAGCCTAATACTTAATTAACCACCTTAATTCTGTTACATGCTTAAATATGGTTTAACTATGAGATTTTACACACATTAGCTTCGCCAGGATTATATTTGTGCTCTTGAAAGTGTACAAATGTTTGATCCCTGGTTGTTTCCCAGAGTTCTCCCAAAGCTGAGATGTTCCTGAGACCTCTTGCGGAAAGAAAAGGGGCCAGCGCTGAGGCTAACACAATGATCAATCTGGAAATGAGACCGATTCCTCATGTACTGGCTTGCAGACATCGGTTTGCCTTGAGTGCTGCGATACGAGGCCACAGTCCACGTCTAATCCGTCAGCATTGGCTAAAGTGGCGACATTGCTCTCGTAAACCATAGCTGAGTAAATAGACACTTAATCATCTGGGTCTGTCTGCTAACGCTGCAAGGACATTAGAGCAGGAGAAGAGGACAGAGTTCCACACTGGCACAGTGGTGTACAATGAAACGCTGAATGGAGGAAGCTGAGCACAAATGTGTTTATCTCTGGAAAATCCAAATGCATGCTGGCTTTCAGGTGTGTCTTTTTTGACCTCTACTCTTCAATATCTTGTTGAAAAATGTACACTCTAATCCATGAACCTAGCCTTGCATTTTTTTTCTCTTAATCTACATTTTCTTTCATTTTAGGGCAATTTACCACCGCTCATGACTTATAACAAAGTTTTGACCATTTCCAGATTTTTTTCACTAAAATCAGTCTGCTTCACTTAAAAAACACAAGCTTTAAAACCAGATTTTTGTTTGTTAAATTAGACAAAACATTTTGATATTCTGTAATCTATAGATGTGGATGAATTTGTTCCATTGAGGCCATTTAAGCAGAGCATAGACTGTAAAATAATATGGACGACGTGACACCACCTTCTGCCATTGGGCTAATCTGAAGCCTTTTTCAAGCCGGAGAGGAGACTGCCATTGATGGGCGCACATGTCACTTACTGATGAAGACAAAACCATCATGGTTTCTGGTAGAGATGTTCCGATACCATTTTTCCCCTCCCGATACCGATCCCGATACTTCGGCTCAGGGTATCGGCCGATACCGAGTACTGATCCGATACCTGGGTGTGTATCTGTATATACAGCTGTAGATACTACTAGGCCTGTATTAATTGACAGAATTTTTTATGCTGTGCTTCAGATATACTCAATATGGCAATGACAATAATCAATATGAACATGAAAAAAATTTTAATAGACATACCCCATCTTTGAAATGTGGATACAAGAGACTGGCAACTGCATAAAAGGGCTCTTCCTCGATGGTTGCGAATCGTTTCTTGATGGCCTCAAGAAGGGTGTTTTTCATTGATTTTATACCAGTGTCCTTCTATCTCTCCCAAGCAAGTAGCCATTTTAAAACTGTAACTGAGGGGATCACTTCCGCTACAGACGAGGTGGAGAAGCTAATCTGTTTTTTCTTGGCTTATTTCATGTTGCTTGCGTTGTCGCGCAAAATAACATAAACACAGGATTCAGAAATATTCCACTTCACAAGCATACCCTCGATTGATTCAGCTATGGACACGTGCGAGCCGCTAAACTCGTTAGCCTGCAGCACTGCACTTTGAAGAGTAAAAGGTGACGGCGTCACTCTGTACAGCTCCAGATGTCAGTAGAGAAGCTGATAGTTCGCATGTCCTTTAGTTTACCTGAAATGTGTTCACGCACTGTCTCATATAGCTTAGGGAACGCTGTTTTGGAGATATATTTTCGCCCATGCAAACTGTACCGGGGCTCCAAATGTTAATTAAGCGGTGAAAGCCCACGTTTTCAACCACTGACAGTGGCTAGTCATCCAGTACAATAAACTCGATAATCCTGTCAGTTATCTTTATTGCTCGTTGACTGTCTTGTGTAAACTTTTCTCTTTGTTTGAATGAAGCTTCCAATGTTTGTTGCGTCTGGCGTGGCTTGTCCTTCTCCTTGGTTGCATGTGGCAACACGACACAACTTTCTGTGTTTACATTCTGAGCAGCGCCAGTGAAGAAGAATTGATTTCCGCTTTGCAGCGATAAGCAAAGCTAGCGGGCATAACTAGGGCATAAACTTTATGTTTATGAAAATGGTATCGGATCGGTACGTGGACTCAAATACTCGCCGATACCGATGCCAGATTTTTTTTTGTGGTATCGGCAGCATTTTCGATACTGGTATCGGAATCGGAACAACTCTAGTTTCAGGGCTCCACCGTGACTCTGGCTCTTACACACAGTCTGTTATATGCAACTTCTTTTGTAATTATAAACGTGAATTTGAGAACGACTTCTCTGAATTTGATTGTCGGCAGCATAAATCATCTTTCTCATGACATGATGGCAGCAGTAAGTGTGGTCTGTTCAATGTAGTTGTCAATCACATAGTACATCCTATTCACAAAGTATATTAGAGTCCTGTGTGACTTCCACACGCAAACATAGTTTTTTTTTCCTCATACCGTGTCAAGGAAAATGGTGTTCCTAGCACTTTTTAGCACACAATACCACACCTTCCAGTTGTTTTCCAAAATGCAAAATGGATACATGAAAACAATGCTGCATTGACGTGTGGACAGGGACTAAGTGTAATGAGCTCACTGTTTTATGAAAGTTTGGAACAGAAAATTCAGATTTCCCTCAAAACATTTTTGTGCTAAAGAAAACACATTTTTCTCAAATTTGTCAAAATTGTGTAAAAATTTGCATGCCCTTCAAAGTTGTGACCTTCATATACACACCCAGATAAGGTCAAATTTCATTCTGGGTCACAGGGTGACAAACAAGCTAACATTATTTAGTATTAACTTTCACAATAAGACTAAATAAATATTCACAATAAGACTAAATAAAATTCTCTCACCATATTTACATAATTTAGTGGCGAGAGCGACACAGACACTCTGGCACTGTTCAAGGCAGCACAGGGGGCTTTATTTAAAAGATGGAACACAGCACAGAGATAGTGGTGGGCAGGATTGGCGAGCGCGTCTCTAGTTAGTGTGGTGGGGTGCCTTCATCCTGCTCAGTACAGTGGCGCATGTGTTTCCAGACCTGAGTTGTGGGATCTTCGCTGTGCTGGTGTATGTTCAAGCTAACTGGAAGTGTGTACCCTATCATCGACTATCGGGCATTCTGATGCCTGGCATGCTCTTCGGGCGGACAAGAAACCAGACGAGCCCAGTGACTCAGTTGGTCTGGTAGCGACACTCTAGACTTGGTCGGTGGGCACCTCCTGGGCAACTTGGCTCCCTCTTTTCCCACACGCTGAACAGTGTGACTTTCTCCTCACCAGCTGCTGTCTTGCTTAATGATGTGCAGCTGGCAAGTGTTTTGAAATCATATTAAATATATTTAGCATAAGGTTTACTGATAGATAATATTATGGAATATATTGTCTTATAGTCGATAATTTTGGGATTAAAAAAAACATTGCACAAAACTATACATACACAAGCAGTTTTGGTACAAGGCTAGCTGTTCCTAGAGGGAACCGCCCCCTCATCTTTTGAGGAAGCAGTGGTCAAAGAGTGGAGGTAGTAATGCTTTTTGCATAATGGTGAATCACCTGTTTATAAAGGCTGATAATGATTGATGATGATTAATTGGATATTACCTTGCACCTCTTGAAATTTGCTAAAAAAAGTTATTACAAAATATTAGGAATACAATTTGACGTAAACTTCTGAGAGTTGACTGAAAGTACAAGACATTGTTAAAAAGTAGAAACACAAAAAGCCCCGTGGAGTTCCATGAAAGCAATTATTCTTTCAAAAGCCAGTCAGAGAATGACACTCCATTCACAGACACATTAAATATAAGAGACTGCATCATTTGAGTCTTTTCTTGTGGAGAGGCTTTTCTATTCTGACATTATCTTCAGCTGGGTGGAGAGATCTTTTATAGTTTTCTAAAGGAGCAAATGAAAATCAATGAGAAGAATGTTTCACCAGACTCTTTGTGTATGTTCAATACAAGTTCCACTATTTCTCTGAAGGATTATCAGGAAACCGAAGCTTGGAGCTGTATCTCCTGCCAGCTGCTGATGTGCCAGGAGTTCAAGCAGAAACTTCAAGACCCCTATCATCAATTGATCGCTTCTGTGGTCGGTCGCAATCACTCCAGAATTCAGTGTTTGCTAGCTGATCAATTTAGCTAGCTAAGTGGAACCTGTCAGTATTTCAAGCTCACAAAGAGAGTTGTGACGCTTTCTGAGCTATTAACTGCACATCTGAACATTATCATCATACACCAGTCAGCCAACGCTCACAACAGAAACTCAAAATATAGTTGCAGAATTTCCTTTTTTCAGGGGTGTGGTAACTAATTACATTAACATAGTTACGTTTAGTTGACTATAAATTTAAGTACTATAAAGTACAATTTTTAAGAATCAACTTTACTTGATTACTTTAGCAGGCATTCCATAACATCAAATATGAGATTTGTGTAAAGATTAAATAGAGATTGCTGGCTAAAGCAAGTGAAGGAAGACACGTATTGTAGATTCAATTTAGTTATAAGACAAGATTAATAACACAGAAGTGCCTGAGTGTTCAAGATCAAACCTGAAAAACACAGACCCTGTGAATCAGCATTAGCCAAATACCATCACTGAAACCAGTATAAAAGACTACAACTTCCAGAGGCCTGTGTCCATCGTCAATGTTGTACTTCCATGACTTCTCACTAGCTCTTCCCCAGGGGTGCTCACACTTTTTCAGCTTGCGAGCTACTTTTAAAATGACCAAGTCAAAGTGATCTACCCGCTACAAAAATGTAAAACATCAATCAACAAACAATTATTTTCAACTTTATTGAGAATTGACAAAGCACACATAATAATTAATTATTTACATTTTTTGTAATAACCTGAGTTTGATGACTTGCACTTGAATCATTAGAACAGTTGTGTGTGACCTGAATTTGATGGTAATAGAGTGATTTTTATGGGAGCAATTGAGCTTTGATCCAAATAATCAAGAATAAAAATTATGCTTTAATAAATTTTTCAATTTTTTATTGAAGCTGCGCCGTGCAGTACAATATAAAGGTGAGGAGTGGTGCATTGCTTGATTTTGGTTGTAATAGAGCAATTTAGAATGAAGTTATTTGGCATATTATTCATAGACTCAAAAACGTTTAGTAGTTTGTCCGCTACATAACACAGAGTAGAAATAGGTATTATTTGTTTACTAAGAACATTCTGGTCTCGAGCTATTGAGCAGAGAAAACCCAATCCAAGAATCGGCAGATAACTGTGACGGAATGGATGATCGGCTGATGTTGTTTCAAATTCACGGCGCGATCATCTGGTAGCACCTCCGCGATCAACCGGTCGATCCTGATCGACGTAATGAGCACCCCTGCTCTTCCCTGTTAGTGCTACATGGGTTTCTTAAACCCTTCTAATTACCTGTGCTCCGTTTACCCACCAGATCTCCTAGAACACCTGAGGTAACTTCCAGTTGGTGTGCGATCACCAACCTAGCCGGTGTGCTCCCTCATACATGCCTTGTGGTGCATACTCACTGCTGAATACTTACCTTTCCATCTTAAATGTTCCACTGGACACTCACTTACACCCCCGTATGACACTGTCCTCTCTGGATCTCCCCAGTGGGAGTACCTGCTACCTGAAACTGCTCAAGTATACTATTGAGCTAGAGCGCTAACAGTACTCATTACCATTTAACTATGAGCACTTTCACCATTTGTTACACTTTATACCAATGGAAACTGTGTGAAATGTTGAAATGTAAGATGCATTGGATCAAAGAATCAGCCGAATGTAAATGTTAAGCTAATTGACTTAGCCAAGAGTGGCGTTAAGTTTCAGGTTTGATCTTTGTCCATACACTGTTTTTCTCTTTTAATAACAAAGCAAAGCTATCAGGGTGTTAAGACAAATAATTAACACACTTATCTTCACTAACACAACAAATCACTTTATAAGATCTGCAAAGGCATTTAGTAGCTTGATTTCTCTAAAAATGTACCAGTAATATCTTGAATGTATTTGATCATTCAAATGGATCTGCGCAAAAGAATTCAAGTATCTGGATATGTTTGAGAGTGGTAAGGACAAGTTCACGTTGTCTTGGTTCCAGTCAGATGACTCAAATGTGATTTTAACATACAGTGTGTTTAGCATTGTATAAGTATCTATATTTGTCAAAAGTATTTTAACCACAAAAATTTTGAATCTGAAGCAAATTAAATTTATAGATATTAAAAAAAGGAAAACTTGTTATATACCAGTGGATGCCTTCCTCAGTAGTCTTTGGCCAGGAACAGATCATCTGGTGGTATGTAACCTTTACTGGATGTTTTGTCCCTCAACCACAACACCTTCCAATTGATGGGCCAGCAGTGAGTGGCCGGCTCAGTGCCAAACTGTCACTGGCCTCCAGCATTCTCCCTCTCTCTTAGTCCAAATCCAACAGCAGGCAAGTTCTGCCTCATCCCCCATTTGAATAACGGCTTGCTCTTAATTTGGTTTTTCAGGCCTAGAGCAGAGAATTAATGTCATGCTGACCTGGCTGGGATGGCCCTACACCCTACTTCCACAGGGAACGACCATACCTCCCAGCCTTTCTCTCTACAGTTGTGGGCTAGAGATTGGTACTTTGAGCCTTACTTTTAATGGGCCTCCTTGCTACCTTCCTCCCACAGCTCTGTGAGTTCAACCAGAATGATTGTCTGGTCTCTGGTTGACATTGCTCTCTGCATTGATGTCTGGGTAGAGAGTTGTTTGGACAACCTCTGGGAACTGCAGCCTAATTCTAAGATTGAATCTCATCTCCCAGGCACTCGCATTCTGAAGGATGCTAGGCCTTCTGTTTCTTGTGGGTGGTGATCACTCTCCCAGAGGCAGTGTCAACTGGTCTCTTCTTGCCTCTCTATCACTGTTGTTTTCGCTGTGTTTTACACCCTGAGAGTATATAAGACTATCCTCTTAGGCTCCAGAGCTTGGCTACACTTGGCTACAAGGGGATCCTCTCTTAGTCCCCACATGTGCAGATGTCCTGGTGATAAAGAGCTAACCTAGACAGACCTCATGATAAAAGAGATATGGTAGGGTTCCACCCGCCACAGGTCTCTCCATGTGATCCTGTTTTCAAATTTTGTTGAGGTCACCTAGGACCCTTGTTCCATTGGCCTGGCCAACAATTTCTCTTCCTCTATGCTCCAAACCTCTACCTGCACCAAGCCTCATTTGGTCCTTACATTTCCCCAGGTCTGAAAATGAGTGGAGCTGAGTCTCTGCCTATGGATACAATAAATACAGATTATATCTCGTATCTTAAGAGATCTCTCTGCTTGCTCAATGGCTGCATTGGCAGGCCACCTGCACATTGACCTGGTTGTGACATTCTAGTGGTCTGTAAAGGGCTAGTTTTATATAAAAAAAATATTAATCAATGTGGTCCTCTTTTAGGGGTGTCACAAGTTATCAAAGAAAAGGTTGTTAAGTGGGGTCTCTTCTGAATTAGTCTTGTACTCCACTCCAGAGCCCATGGAATTATTTCAAGAGTAGGGAGGAGGCCATAACTATATAATTTTTTAGAACACTAAGAGATGTTTATATACCCCTTTATAAAACCAAACCAAGACTACCTATCAGAAGAGGTGGGGTATCCCAATTTCACACTGCACTATATAAATATACCACCTCTTCTGATAGGTATAAAGTCTTGGTTTTATAAAGGGGTATAAAGCGCACTCTGTCCATGTAATACTTATTTCAGATGTCCTACAGATTGAGGTAAAGGGACATTCACCTCTCCTTCAGGGAAAAATAGTTTACACAAGAAACCCAATTGTTCCCATTCAGTCAGGAGCTTAACAAGGAATTTGTAGATGTACAACTAATTCCTGCTAATACTGCTGTAACAGAAGGAGAGCGGCTTTCAACCATTTCTGGGAGGGGTGAGCAGACCCAAAAGATAATTTAGTGGAATACATTGTGTTGTCACTTAGTGTATCAGTCATGTTTGCAACTGCTCAACAGGATGACAGTACAGGAACAACGTCAATGGTCTAAAGGGTCCTACACAGGGTCACCAAAATGCATCCATGTCTCTGTCAATGACTAAAGAGGCAAGATGCATGGAAGGATAAAAACCCTTCAGGGAAACATGGCTACTCCACCCATTTAGGTGTCTGTGGGTGGTAGGAACTCAATAAATTGCATTCAAAAAAGTCTGAATTTAACTTGTAACGGAATGTAGTGCCGACCTTAACCACTCTCATCCTTTGAGCTCTTACCATGAATGTTCAAAACCCTTGGCAAATCAGAGCAGTGAACAGTTCATCAATGATGTAATTGTAATTAGAAGCCAGTGTTTCTTTTTAATTGTGAGAGATCTGGTTACCAGTTCTAACTACGCAACCCATGATGTCATTATGTAGATGTAGGTACTATAGTACACAGTCAGGCCTGCTGGTTTGTATCGGAAAGGTGACCTCTTGTGGCAATGTACAACACAGTGTACCTTAAAACTCATGTTTTGTTTTCTATAGCCTTCTTTTAGAATGAATAATTAAAGAAAAACCTTCTTAAACATGATTACTTCTTAACTGAAACCCGCAAGAGGATGTTGCCAAGCTAGTTCTTATATCCAGGGCCAGAATGATGCATCAATGACTATTGACAAACTGACTAGAAGCTCTCATTTAATCTCCATAAATACTTTTACCGTAGTCACAAATGTGACAGGCCATATGTTTGATAGCCTTATCCCAAGGAGTAATACACTCATGGAATAGAGCAATTATTTATGAAGGAGGGATAAATGATAATAATGCAATAGTTCTACTTTTGTCCATGTCTCAAATCAGTTGCGCTCATTGATCTGTTCAATTCTGGCTAGAGTTAATGGATGGTCCAGACAGATCGCTCAGGCTCCTTCCCACAACATTGTGTTTGCCAAAACAGTGGGCATTTGTGTTTCTGAGTGTGGCAGTCAATGAATCTGGATAATATGCAAGCATTGTGCACATATATCACACTGATAGCCCTTGCAATGTGGCTGGCGGTAGTAACTCTGGCTCTGGAGACATGGATATATTCACAGATGGGCTAGAAACATATCAATTTAAATGAGCAAACGTTGAGGGTGTTTCCCTGACTTTAACCCAGTGTTGCAGACGAAATCCATACAAGACCTCCTTAAGATTTTTTAATCTTTTAAGGTTTCAGTTGCTGGTTTATTGTGGATTTAAAAAACTATATATTTTAAAACTGACTGCTCCCCATCCCTCCGACAATGATAATGACATTTTTGGACAACCAACTGAAAAAAAAAAATGTAGTTTCCGTATGATTTTGATCTTTTACTATTTTTAGTTATTTACAGTTTAACTGTATTACTTCTACTTTTGATTTGGCCAGCGGTGTTGCTTTGTTTGAATTTAACAGAAAGAAACATTATTTTGGCTTGAGTGTTGCATCATCCAAAATGTGCTTTTTGGTAGACACTGTAAACGTGTCCTTTCATAATATTTTTATTCCTCTCATGTGATTTAAATATCATTTAGAAAACCTGGTTAAAGTCTCAAATCTAGTTAAGATGTATTTGAAAAAAAGGGAATATAATCTCAGAACATAGATCACAGTGTATTAATGCTCCTGCATTAACGTACAAGCTTCTTGACGTTTATAACCTGTAAGTGTGAACCTCTGAACATAATTCAGATGAAGTTAGCACAGAACAGTGTGTTCAGGGCTATTTTTCAATTGCCACAGTTTCTTGGAGGCATGAATATCTAAAATGTCTTAATTATCAAAATAGTATCTGTCCCTTGTTTTGCAGTTTCCCTTTTATTGCATTTTCTAATGCAATAAAAGTGCATTTTCATCCAAATCCACTCTGAATAAAATATGTATAAAAGTTCTAAAATTATATGAACAAACAAACAAACATAGCTTATAAATTAAAACAATGTTATTCCAGGCTAAAGGTAAAAAAAGACAAATGACTACATTTTAAATAATTTAATTTAGCTAACAATACAGTTACAGTACAATAAGTCTGTACACCCCTTATATTTCTTTTAAATATTTTAATGTGCGAAACAGTTGTCAGGGGTTCAGAGACACAACCCGTCCCCAATCTGCTATCACTCATCACTCCTAACAACACTCCAATCCAGGAAGCCACTGTCCAATCACAGCAAACTAACAATCCTTCACTTCTTCTACACTCAGATGTAGAGTTCACACTGACTGACTTTTTTTCTGAAAGCCTGGTTCCACTCCTGCTTCCTGTTTCCACTGCTCTGTCTCTCAGGATCCTCTGCTCTATATATCTCTCTGCAAGAATCATCCTTCTCTCCTGACTGGTTCTGGTAACCTGCTTCTCCGTGCTAACACCATCTCTGGGGATCATTTGTGGACTCCTTCAGAAACTCCAAGATCTATGCTATTCCGATTGATTTCTTCTTCTGAAATATATATGTAAATTTACTGACTCAGACTCCTTCTCTTTTTCCACAGTTGTGCCGACAACAAAAGAAATTGAACTTAGTTTTGATGTAAAGAACTGAATGCAGAGTAAATTTACCATCCCCCCCAAAAAACTCCTATCCATAATTGCCTAAAACCCAGGGAGTTGAATTTTGTTACCTATGTTTCTATGCTCTGCATGACTGTTACACCAGAAGGAAGTCTCTTCTAAAGAAAGCCTATTGACAGTTTCCTGAAGACAAGCATGTTAGACAAGGATTGCTGGGACTATGTCCTGTGGTCTGATGAGCTATAGACAAACTTGTTTGATTATGGTGTCAAGTGTGTGTGGTAGATACTAGATAAAGTGATTAAAGATGAGTGTTTCTTGTTTATGGTCTGGCATGGTGGTGGAAGTATCATGATCTGGGGCTGGGAAGCAAATGAGTTCATTGAGGAAACCTTGAATGCCATCCTTAGTGGATAAGGATTCGAGTAGCAACCTGTGAAACCAATAAACTCAACGAGGCAGTGCTTAAAATATTGGTGCTATTTTAGGATGGACATTGGACATAGGAGTTTTCATTGTAGGGGTGTGCTAACTCTTTTTTGTTAGGAGTTTGATGTTTATTGATGTGACAGAAAAACATTTATAACTAAATCAAGATGTACATTAACTACTTTATATTGAAGCTACTTTGCTAGACAATGTCCCCCACTTCATCAAATCACCACCCCCTGCCTGAATGGTTGATACTAGGCAGGATAGATCCATGCTTCCATGTTGTTGATGCCAAATTCTGACCCTCCCATCATAATCTTGCAGCAGAAATCAAGACTCATCAGACCCGGCAACGTTTTTCCAGTGTTCTTCTGTTCAATTCGAAGAACCTGAGCAAATTGTAACCTACATTTCTGTTCTTAGCTGACCGAAGTGGCACCCCATGTGATCTTCAGCAGCTGTAGCCCATCCTTCTCAAGGTTCTACATGTTGTGTGTTCAGAGATGCTCTTCTGCATACCTCAATTCTGGACATTTTCCTCTGACCCATCATCAAGGCCTACAGATCTGCCACTAACTGTATAATTTTTATTTTTGGGATAATTTACAGTAAACCATAGAGATTGTTGTGCAAGAAATTCCCAGTAGATCAGCAGTTTCTGAAATTATCAGACACATCTGGAACCACAACCATGCCACCATCAATAAATCACTTAAATAACTTACTACCCCAGTCTGATTCTCTGTTTGAACTGCAGCAGAATGTTTTGACCATGCCTACATGCATTGCTGCAATGTGATTGGCTTGTTTGAAATTTGCGTTAACAACAGGAGTATAAATCTGAGACATTAGCAACTTCTTTTTTCTTCTTGGTTTTAGCCAAGATTTGTAACCATTTGTTTTGGTCCAAACCAAACCTTTGAAAGCCAGTACCATTCACATGACAAGAACTTGGATCCATTTTTTGGACAAGTATCAGATCAGATTATGATTTTTCCTCAAAAACATTATCTGAACAGTGACTTTGGTTCGTTTTGAACTGATGCTGAATATTCGATAGTTCATCTGTAATCACCAAAAACACATTATAGAACAATGCTGCAAACTGGTTGCCACTCACATCGATATTTTCAGGCCTTTTCTTGTACAACATTTGTCAATACATCTTGTTTCGGACAAAACAGAGAAGAAAAAAGTCAAAGTATTGAAACCACTTGAATACAATGGATATCTTGTGCTGCAAGCACTGTGTTGAGTTCAGTTGTAAATCAACGTTGTGTAAATATTAGTATCTCACTTGAGGACACTCTTGAGCACGGATCAGCGCTGTAAATGGCATATTATCATCTGCTCTGCTTGAAAAAAAGCCTCCAGAGTCACTCTTCCATTGCATTAGTGTTATTGTCACGGTTTAATCACTAAGTACCATAATTCTAATGAACAACAAGCTCTTAAAATATAATCATTTGTTACGAAGCAATTTGCTTTCTGTAGACAACAGCAAACCCTGTGATAGGGTAAGGTGAAAGCCTAGTGCTATTTATTTTTTATTTTGTGCAAAACCAGAGCTCAATATTTTAACTGGACAAACAAAAGAGTTGATATTTACTAACACTTAACTTATTTTTCAGAAGAAAAAAAACACATTGGTCCCTGTGTCTAGTCTTTTGGGTGGATTTGAAATTATGAACAACAATTTATGATTATGACAAATAATCTCTGTTAATCTCTGAAAAAAAAGTTATTTAAAAAATGTATTTAATTTTTTTTTTGTTTGTTTTTTGTATATGTATATATAGTTGTGCATGTTTTGCACTTTGTCAACAAGATCTGTCATATTTCCGGTTTATATTCCGTCAAAGGTTTGCTTATGGCCATCATAAAATAATCACAACTAATTAAATGAATATTCTATTATTAAAATAAAAAGCATTTTTTTCAGTCCAATGTAAAGTTGTAATGACACGATGGCTCTACACAATCAAGATTTGTTTTACATATAATGTGATTATTCCTCTATAAAAATCCAATAATTATAGTACTTTCTGATAACAGGTCTGATAACGAGGAGCTTTATATTTATAAAACTGAAACAAAAATACTAAAGTCTTACTATAAGTTCACCGAATATTGCATTATCTGATGATAATATTCCAAGTAGTAAAATGTTACTTGAGCACATAGCTGTAGTATGAGGCAGTCAGTGCCACTCACAGGGCTCGCTTTACAGTAGATGCTGCAGCTCGTGCATTGTTGCCATCGCGCTCTAGTCGCGAGCATCGCCAGATCGACGGACAGCGCGCGTAACGAGGGAAGCGTCGAGTCTCCATCCTCCCTGACGCGGGACTCTATCCCGGCTGTTGCGGCATCAGCGGTAGGAGGAGATAGAGAGAGGGGATACAGGGACTCCTGCAGGCTGGTTTCAGCAGCTCAGCACGCGCAGGTGAAGACGCTCACCGATCTGGAGCTTCGTCTGAGAAACCTGAGCGCGCGCGCGCGCACACGCCTTCACTCCCTCTCTCACTCCGAATTAATAAATCAAACAATTAATCCTCGCGAGCTCGCGTTCAAACCAACTACAATGAGAGCAAATCTGTCGCAGTCAGTGCCATCCTCATTTGACTCGAAGTCATTTAAAATTTGATGAGCAGACTGTTTTTTTTTTCTTCTGGAAATCTCTTTGGATTGATCCCGGTGTGTTCCAGTCATGAAGAGCAGGAGGGAATATGTGGAATACTGGGGCGCGTTTATTGTGGCTCTCTTCTGGATTCACAGCTGTGTCGGGATGCCCCATGTCATCCGGATAGGTAAGAGAGCGCGTAACTGAACAAAGAGTGTGTCGCGTTGAGTGCGTAAAGTGGCTCGAACTGGTGGTCGTTCACATTTTGCATTTTAATTAGCCCCTGGGAAGTGTGAAAGAAACATTCAAATGTGTTACAAAGACCAGTTTCAATATTAGAAATGTGGCGAGAGCTCGCCGCGCACAAGGAACAGATGGTGCGGCAATGCTCACAAACATTTGGGAAGACATTTGAGCTCGGGAAAGGAATAAAATGCACAAACGGCACTGGCAGGGAGAGATTTCCTCTAGCAAACACACAAGTTCAGAGTTTGAGCATGTGATCCATGCATTGCGCGGCTGGAAGTTTGCTTGGAAAGCTCACCTTTACGCACCGTGCAATCAGACTATAGGTCAAATCTAGTTGAGTAAAACACTGCACTCGTGCATCTGGACAAAGTGAGGTTTTTCTCAGACTCAGAAGCTGAAATGTGCGAGCTGCCTGCAGACAGGAGCCAGGGTGAGATCAATACACTTTTGTCTGAAGGCTGATCACTTTTGACAAGAGGCTCGATTCAATACAGGAATAAAATGTCTCGGACTGTCATCATGAGTGATTAACATCTTTAAGCTCCTGCGTTCTAGTTCTTGTGTTCTCTGCTCATGGTTTTGTATTTCAGGCTTCCATTTGTTTTAATTGAGCCGATTTGCTTCTTTATTTATTTTTGTATTATTATTTGTTCTTGTAGTAAAATGTTGTTTTGGGCCATATTTTAAGCTTTTTGTAACATGTTCTCTTGACTGTTTTGGTTGTGTCTATATTGCAAACGGTTCTGTATGACAGCTTTAATATTCCCACGGGAGAATTTGTAATAATGATGAAAACAATCAAGCTCTATATTATCTTGCACTGACACAAATGAGTCATCATGCAGCTTTAAAAAGTGCAATTACATCTTTCAACAGACACTTTTTAGCTTCAAGCGATGTTTCAATCACCCCTATTTTACAATAGCTTTTTTTATGAATATTTGCATTTTATTATTTGTTTGGTTATTTCCATTAAACACAACAATATTCTTTTGAGTAAAATATGCGTTTCATTCTTTTTTTGCCTTTATTTTGAATGGACAGGACAGTATTGAGACAGGAACGTTGGGGGATTTACAATGGGTTCAGGATTCAAACCCACATTACCTTTTGTAAATGTGCCTACACGACCATTGCACCGTCCACTACACCGTACAGAGTCTGGAAACAAAAAGTGACGTCAGAAATGAAGTTGCTTTTTGATCAGTGTGTAGTTAGCGCTCCATAAAAATCCTGAATTGCCTATTTTGATAATGACATTTTGATGAGTATCTCACCTATAACGTACAGTTGCATTATCTCTGTATCTAATAAATAATTCACAAATATTTAGCCACATTTTATAAGAGTCTGTTATGAGATGTTCTTGGATATAAAGATGATAACAACCATGTGTTCCCATAAACTCAACCAGTAAACATACGCTGTGCACATTTTCTTTATGGGGGAAATAATCCATTCCCCCTTTTTTAAACGCTTTTCCTCAGTCCACTATTGGTTGACCACTGCATCTAAGTAAACTGTATTTGTGCCTAGTCGGAAGACCACATATGAAAACCATGTTCCAAATATTCAGCTTGGGGTGTTCACCCTGTGGTCTGTGTGGGTTCTAGTGCCACAGTGCAGTGATTCTTTAGAAGTGATGTTAAATGGAGGTCCTAAAAAATCAAGAGTAGGGATGCGGTCCTGTCTTCATGCCCAAATTCACCCGCTGGTTTCTGACAATCAAGGCCTCCATGTAATTGTCACCTATTAATTGTCTACATCACTCTGTCTGCCATGCACCAGAATGCCGATTTGTAGTGTGGCTATGGCTCAGAAAGCTCACCGTCACATCATCCGGAGGCATGCTGCACACTGAACCCCCTCAAATATGTGAAACGTTTGAACTTTTCCAAAAGTGATGTATTATTATTTCACTGATTGCATTTATAAATTTATTCAGTAACAATTTTTGCTCAAATTAGTTTCCTGCATTTAGCAGCTTAAAAATCCACCAGAGTGCAGTGGTGCTAGCAGAGGACTTTGTGTTCCCCATCGAGTGAAGAACATTTTGGTTGCCACGGTATTAGTATCATAACAAGGGAAATCATTAAAGACTCGTATTTTAAGAGAAAAGACTTCTGCTGGTCGTGTGCTGGTATAAAGGAATACTCTGGTTAACACTAAAAATGGCAACATCATTTTTCATCCTCATGTTCACACGAGTCTATACTTCATCTGCTCAGCACAATTATAAATGTCTATTGAATTAACAAGTCACAATCGTTTTGGTTTTAAACACTTTGAAAATCAAAGAAATCAGTTCACTCCTGAATTGTGTGCAGCGGATGAAATGCTCGTTCCAGCCAAAAGTTTACAATCACTTTGAAACGTCTTTTTTTTGGAGGAAACCCCATTGGAAATAGAAATAAACTGCCAGAATACCTATAGGTTTTTTTTTCTTTTTGTAAAAGTTTATTTTCTATTAGACTCTTAATTCTCAAATCAAACAGTTATATTCTTATTCTATATCTATTATTAATCTATAGCAGTTTTTCCATGCATTGTATCCCTCCCATCCTTTTCTTCTATCACTTTTCTCAACAAAAGCATTTAGTTATTTATTAAATAGTACCACACTTGCTTAGTAAAATTAAACATGTAGAGATTTGACGATATTATTGTATTTTAACCCACTAATGTCTACTGTCAACTTCAAGTAATAAACAAAAGTCATTTGTGCCTAATTTTGGAGTATCCAGCTTCAGAATGCTTTGTGTAATGGTGGGCATCCACGGTAGACATGCCTCCATTGATTTCACTGTTTTTACAAGACACTTCGCAGAGGCCAGATGGTCGATCAAACTGACTCCGCAAGACTGTAAATGTCGAGGCGAGGAGCGGTTCTGCTCTGCCTGTGTGTTATTAGCTGTTTCAACCTCCTGCTATCAAACTAAACCAGGAAGCACTTTCAAAAGGACGATGTGCTAGCTCATCTCAGCTTTGATTTTTGTCTGTGTGTGCGTGTGCGCGTGTGCGTGCATTTGTGTGCATGCTGTGGAGGTATTCTGATCAGTTTTTTTCGGTTAGTTTTGTGCTTTTGTTGCTGAGCAAAATGTATATTATTATTTTTATATCAGCTCATATTTTGAAATCGGTTTATTAATTTATTTTCATAATGTCGGAATTATTAATTGACTCTGTTTCATGCACAAAATGCTACTATGTTTTTGATGCAATCTTTTTTTGGCAAAAGTTTAGGGAGACGTCATGAATATGTCTCCAGTCCATCAGCGGGCCACACCCACTCACTGTAAACACTCTTGTGGCCAAAACGTACTTTTTCCATCCTCCTGCAATGCATAAATTAGTATTTTGTGTCTATAGGGTCTCTATGCACAGATCCAAAATTTTCGATCCAAAGTTTTGTGCGAGAACGCGCCTCAATTGAAAACCATGGGCACCAACAGGAGCTCGCACACCTGACCGAATGAGTGGTGCCAATAAAAAATAGCTTGGCTCTGTCATATCAAATTGTTTTTTCACAAGGAGAACGAACAACCGAAAGCGGGCTCTTTTGATGACGTTAGTAGGATGTAAAACAGTCACTTGGTGGCGGTGATCCCACATTTTCATAGCAACTTCTCTGAGGAAACGCAAAAAAGAGGACAACGACAGAGAAGAAATCAAAGGAATGACTTGGAAAATCTTGGATGTCAAGGGGTTTATACTGTTGGTGGCTGATCACAGGGAGCTGTTTGACAAATGACAAAGATTACAAAATTGTGGAGAAAATAGAAGATTTGTGGTGTACCATCTTCAGGCAGTGAGCGTCATTACATCAATACTTCCTTGCCCCAGAGGAAGAGCACCCTGCTGAAAGTCATCCGAAGATTTGTGAGAATCTCAATTCGGATCGGTGTGTAGAGACCTTAAATGAAGAAATTGGGAAATCCATGTTCCCAAATATTTAACCTCAACCTAAAATTATGGGAATCTGTCCTGCCTTTTTCAAAAGTCTTGTTTTTCTTGTTTAATAATCTACACAAATCTTTAATGGTCTCTTAAATGAGCCATGCAGGGTTTGGCTATTTAGTGACATCATATAAGATCCTATCTATGATTTGAATACTCTTTATGTTAATAATAATTCACATTTTTTCACATAGACCAGCCACCAAGAGTCTGGAGTCTGTTGTAAAATGATCTTGGGTGTTGATAACCATGCTCATGTTTTCCCAATAACTGAACCAGTAAACATACGCTGGACGAAATTGTTTATGAAGGATAAAGCCTTTTATCTTTGGAGGTGGGCTCAGCCCTCATTACTATTTAAATTTAGAAACTTTGTGTGTGGATCGTTATTTTGTCTTTTAATACGCATAATGAATACAAAAAAAAATATTTCTAGAATATATAACAGATAATTTGTAGAAATAAATAAGAGAATACTCAGGGAACACTTGCTCACTTTCTGTTACCAATCTTCCGGTGTTCAAACTAGCCACAGATAACCTTTCATAATTCTATTCATTATTATAAAGTAAAAATGAGCGTAAAAAGAGTATGGTTTTGTTGCTACGCAGTTTGGATAAAAGAGACGGTATATTCTGCAGCTTTCTTGACGTCGGTCACAATCAACGCACACAATGCACAGCTTCATAGTGCACTGTTCAAGACTGCACCCTGACATTTCAAGCATGCTTTTGTTGTTTTGTTTTTCATCTTACCTCACTGTTCAGCCTCTTCTTTGCAGGCATGGGGGCATGACTGGCACTTTTGTTGAGTTGTGAGATGCTCACTGTGTAATTGCTCCAAGCTCTAAGATAAAATCTGGGCTGGCTCTTTTGGAACCGAGTAAAGTCTTCTTAAGCAGTCAGGTTTCAGAGTTGCATGGTTTTTTTTTTTTACATTACCAACTCCAGATATTGGTCCGGACAGATTTTACCCTATGTCAAGAATGCCAACTACTACCTCTGTTTTACCTCTGTAGTAATGAATAGTATCTTGCTTCTTCGGGGTATTAGTTGGCTTGCTGTCCTGTCGAATGTACAAAGCACCAAATGTGTTGCTAGGCAACCAGACGCGTTTGCACGAAAGCTGTGTAGAACATAATATTTGAGAGGTCAAAATGACCCACCACAGTTGTTCTATGTAGAAATCTTTTTTCCCCACTCCACATTCAAAAATGATGTGCTAAATGTTTATTTTACCTATTTTAGGACAAGTCGTGAACTGAGAAACGTAAAGCTGATATTTTGACAGCGTACAAACTGTAAATATTACAGTAAAATACCAGCAGCTGTTGCTAGAACTTTACGGTAAAAAATATGGTATTACCATAATTGGTTTAAAGGGATTGCATCCGCTATACTGTACATTTTACTGATTTTAATTTTTTTATTTTTTTTTAATAGATTATAACTGACAACAACAATATGTATATATATATATATATATATATATATATATATATATATATATATATATATATATATATATATAGTAATATTTATTTTTTTTTTTTACGGTTCTTAACCTTCTAGTTTTAAGAACTAAGTACGGTTGTTCACTGTATATTCTACGGCTAATGCATGTTTTGTAGAATACAGTATTTTACAGTTACATTTACAGACATATAGCACGGTGGCAAAGTGGGTAGCACTGTGGCCTTCCAGTTAGATTGCTGGTTCGAGGCTCACCTTCCTAGAAGGAGTTTGCATGTTCTCCCCGTGGTTTCCTCCGGATACTCCGATTTCCCCCACAATCCCAAAAACATGCAGTTAGGTTAATTGAATAATCTAAATTCCCCTTAGGTGTGAATGTTACCATGTGATAGACTGGCGACCTGTCCAGGGTGTACCCCTTCTTTGGAGATAGGTACCAGCAGACCCCCGTGACCCCAAAAGGGAATAAGCGGGTTGTAAAATGAATGAATGAATTTCCAGACATTTTTTTACAGTGTAGTAATATGTTATACAAATCACACCTCACCTTGTGTTCTATGGAAGGTGAGAAAATTGTGTAAACAAAGAATGCTTTCGAAAATATAAAAAATATATTTTTGTACATTTGCGAAATGCAAAGTGAGTGAACAAAACAACAGTCAACCTATTGCTTTCAAACATTGTATAAAGAAATCTATCCAGGTAAAGATTTCAAAGCAAATGGGGTTTCAATGTTTAGCAGAAATGTGCACTTGAGTCACATGATATGGACTCAAGTCATTATTTTGGTGTCTTGAGACTCGACTTGACAATATGGCAAAAGACTTGCGACTCGACTTGGACTTGATCTCCAATGACTCATGACAACCCTTTTGACTGAAATGTTTGAATAATACTCAATTCACATTTCGTGTCACGCATGCTTCTGTGTCAGAGAGGAAGAGACCAAACACATTCAGCTAATAAAACTAAAGCTTCATTAAGTTTTAAGTTCATCTAGTCGTTGCTTGGAGCATAGCTGACGCGTGATTGGCTGTCCGGGCTGTCACTCCATTTGAATGACGTGCACATAACTAAACTTTTTCCTTTGGTAATCAAATCCGCGTTCAAAGTTAGCGGAAAGTGTCTGCATTTTAGATATTTTTTTTTTTCAGTCCTGTTGGCTTAACAGATTTTAACAGGAGATGTTTCATCATCAACATTGAAATCTCTGTGTTAAGTTTATATATTTTTTAGATTTAATGCTTTAGGGTTAAAATACATTTACATTACTTTTACGTCCGCAGTTGGCCACAGGATTTTTTTTGTACATTTTTTTTCAAATTAACATTTTTTACTTTATTTTTATCTTGGACTTGCTCTGCCTTGACTTGGACCTGTATTTACATGGGATTTAACTTGTAAAGTTAGTGACTTGGTCCCACCTCTGAGGTTCAGTCAAGAAACCTTCTGCTGTTGGGAAAATGTGCATCGGATGTGAGAACAAATTCAAGTGGCTCAATTGTAAACTTTTGTGCAGATAAACTGTAAAATTTGAAATATTTTGCTGTGATAGAAGGCAGTTTGTCCATTGAAGGGCAGCAGAGTGGTACAATAATGAGTGTGTGCAAGCAACAGTGAAGCATGGTGGAAGTGACTTGATTTTTGTGAGCTGAATACAGTGATACAGGTAGAGAAGGATATCACTTCTTTGGTAACACTTACCAAAATGGTGTCATCACAGTGATTCGTTGAGGACACAGTGTCCACTGAAGCTATTTCTTTTTATTTGAAGTCAAAATCTCAGCTTTAAAATATTTATAAATAACAGAGAAAAACTCATAAAGAGTTGAAAGATGAATAAATCATGAGCATAGTCATTTGGAGAATCATCAATGTACTCGCTCAAACTGTATCATTCATGGTCTTTGATAACATGCTTGACTTCGAGTCTAGTTTGGATTCAGTGGAGTCCCTCAAAGCTTTCACAATCATTCAGGGCAGCTGCGGCCGATCAGAATCCACTCCAGATCTGGCACAAACACATCTCTGGAGCGCTTCCAAACCTCACTGCGGAGGAAAGCATACGTCTTGAAAGATAACGAGTCAAATCTCAGGAGTATTCTCGCTTTTTAAGGAAAGGCCACTCGATTTAATCTTTCGAAATTATTTAGTTAATATTTACGCATAGTTTTCATGGCTTCAGTTCCTCATCTCCCTTTCTTTTGATTAATGGTATAATTTATTGCCTTAAATGAGTGATTCAGCGCCAGGGTAAGATTTATTGGAAAATCAATGGCTTTATCTACCTCACATTTTCAGTGCTTCATTATGTCAGTTAATCAATCTCACAAGTTTTTTTTTATTACATATATTTTCACATGCTTGTTTTTGTAACGATCAATATTTTTGAAGCTAGAAATGATATATTTGTGTACATAATTCATTTTCATACTTTTTTCTATAAGTGAGTAATTGAGACAAAATCACTACATGTTATATATAGATTAATTATTAATTATTTTAATATTCAAGTAATGCAACCTTCATCAAAAAATCACTTGTAATATGTGAGCATTTTCATCAAAACTTCTCATGATCTATGATTGGAAAAAGACAAATAAATAAACAAAATAAATTGATTGTAGTCGAGTTAAATGTTTAATCAATTGCGACCGAATTGCCCAACACTATTTAAAATAATAAAAAAAAAGAATGCATTTCTTGTGTAAATATTTTTGACAATTACTCTATTAGTATGGTCTGGAAGTATACTTTCATTCTGGCATTATAATCAGTGAACTTTGTTGCTGTAATAGGATCATAGCAGAATCCATGGTAGCATTGTCCTCACCAAGCTCACTTTCACCTTTAATAATCTCCTCTGTGGTGTAGTCCATGTGATTCAAATGGGAGATGATTCATCTGTAAAAATTCTCTGAATCATCTTTTACAAATCTCTACATGGTTACAAATGACCTTAATGAAATGCTGCCGCAGTCATGTGACAGAAGCACATTTCATTTGAATAGTGCACCTGAATGCAAATATGTTTTGGCATTTTGGCCTAGAACATGGACTTTGCCACATGTTCACATCTGGTTCATATGGGATTTATTTTAGGGTCCCCAAACTAATATGGATAAATCAATCCTATTATTTCTGAATTCATGCAGGTGTAGAATATGCGCTTGAGTCTCTTGTGATATAAAATCAATTTAACTGGCACTGAAAATGGGGAAACCTTTACTTAAAATCTTATTTACATCAAAAGCTCTCAGTTGACTTACATCAAGCGAGTCTCTTGTAAGTTTATTCGTAACAACAAAATATGTAATACAAAAAAAGCAGATATTCTAAGGAAACCAACAAGAGAGATTCTCCAATATTTCCTAAAATTAAAACAAAGTGAGCATGTTTGAGTCACAATAAGTTCCCCCTGTTAATAAAACGTTCTGCTTTAACATGAAGTTCTACCGTCTTGTCTGATCCCATCATATTTATTAAATATATTTATTTATTATTACATATCATAATTTATAAAAAATACCTTTCATGCAGTATGTAAACTCTTTATTACTAAAAAGTCAAGGTGCTCAAAAGTGTGCAGTTACCCAATACTACAAAATTACTGAGTCATTTAAAAATTCCATTAAGGAATGTGTTTTAAAAGATTATTAAAGTGTTTTTTGACCATATATGTGTTTCAACCTGTTGTTGGAGACCTTCCAAAACCAAATAATTACCTTTTAAAAATGATTATACGGGCTCTTAAATATTGTTTTTCTATTATTTTGAGTAATGCTGTTACATTTTAGTCTGCTTCTTCTATCAATATAAAGAAATATTTTGTTAAATTGGACAAAACAAACAACAAGTAAATTTGATTTAGCTTATGGCAAGCCTTAAACTTGCACAAATAAAATGTTCCAATCATTGATCTCATTGTCTTCATTCAATGATGTGCAGTGTTTAATATTGTAAATGAGCCAAAGATGAACTCCCCTAATGCTGCACAGACAACTTGGCAAAAAGATTTTCTCTTTGGTAAGCGGCAGGAGATCAGCCGTTTTTTTTTTTTTGAGCCCTTGAATTTTACATTACACCTTTGGATGGCTTTCTTTTCCTCCACACAGAGAAATGAGTCTGGCTCATCAATAGTATTAATTTGACATAACTAAAAAATATTTATGTGGAGTAGACAATATATAACACGATAGTCATGTGACTGAAAAGTGAGCCATGGACTGATTGAATGGATTTACAGCTTTTTGCAGTAAATAAGAGCTGGTGCTTGTCAAGTTTTGAGAAAAAGGGCAACACAAAATACAGGAATGCTCTATAACACTATTTGTTGGCAACAGTATTTTTTAAAATTTGAGATTATTATTATTTTTTTAAATACAGCATTCATCCTGCATGAAGCTAAATAACATACAGCACATCTGTACATCATATAAAAACCAAAATACTGGGTAATCTGTGTTTGGTGTTTTGAAGCACAGAGAGGTCTTTACAGCAAAACGTTCGTTCATTTCAAACATACAGAAATGCATGTGTTTGTTACACACAGCTGTCTGAGTTCGCCGAAGCTGTTGTACACACACTTCCATTTACAGAGTCAGCACACTTCTGGCCTGCCGATTAGCTTCAGTGCTGTTAATGAGAGCCAGCAGATGTCGGTTTTGTTCACTTGAAACCCTGAATCAAATTCTCCCTGCTCTCTTCTCTTAAGTCAATGTCACTGTTTGGAGTCTGCTTAAATGAATAGTATGACTTTAAGACTACACATTATTTTTCATTTACAGGACCTTCTATTTAGAACCATTCTTATAGAATTAAACACAAATTCATACAATAAATATGAAAAGAGATCCAATGGTGCACAGTGAGGCACTCATTGTGTGGCATAATGTGATTAAATGTTAATGCAGCGGAAACATTTTTTCATTAGGCTGCATGAGCATCGTTCTTGATCCAAAATATTTAAGTGAACTTAAATATAGAAATTAGTACAAAGTGAAATTTTGGAGAAGGTTATTAATATGCACTCAATGTTACGTGTGTATTTTGTTTTGAAAAGTGTTTAAATAATGAAATATCTTTAAGTTATGCCAACACCTAAAATGGAATTGTGATGCTCGGGGTCAGTCAACCAAATTACTTTCACTGTTTGTTTCGAGCCAACTCTACCTTGAATATAGAATATGCCAAATCATGCCTAAACTTATTGAAGTGCGTCTGTTGTACTGTTGTACAAGTCAACAGGGAGCTGTTTATTCACTTAATCTCTAAAAACAAGAAACTGTATCTCAAGGAGCATATTTCATGAATTCATCTCCACTTCTAGCTCTGGTATTGTAACGTCTTTGTAATGCATTTTTCTTATTTCTCCTAAAATTTACTTTTTCTAGTCCAAATTAGTGGCTAATTCTACAGAACCTGACAAAAGTCTTGGTGCTTTTGTTCAAATTGACTTGAAATGCAGCTGAAATATATTACTAATCAAGATATTTGTTACAAGAAATGGTTAATTTTAATGTAATGATGTTTCATTGCAAAAGTAAACTGTCAAAAAGAATTGGTAAAGCCCATTGAGTTCATTTTTGCAAAGACTTAAGTGTTGTCACTTTGTCAAATGAGCTTCACCTGTGACTAATTATGGACCAATGAGGTATCAGGCTTGTGCAAAAAGAGCCTCAGTTCTCTAGACCTTCACATCAGCTGCAACTAGACCTCTGCCAACATGCTGAAGATTCATCCTGAGACTAACGTGTAGATTATCCAGAGGCTCAAGACCAGATCCACTGCTGATGTTGCAGAAAGCTTCAATGTGTCTCAGTGTCAAGTACAGAGGCCAAAAAATTCGAAAAGATTTTTGTCAACCAGAACAGTCAGATTCTGTCTTGGAATGGCCATAATGGTCGAATCAGTGCCCAGAAGGAAGGAAAAATCTATAAATTACCAAGAAATCTTAGCTACCTCTATTCCCAACCATAGAAGAGGGATGATTCTGCAGCAGGATGCGGCTCCATCACATGCTTCCACCTCCACGTCAAAGTTCCTCAAGAACAAGAATATCATTGAGCATGACTGGGGTAGGATGAAAGCATAAAAACCATATTGATGGACAAAACAATATTGATGAACCCTGGTAGGCATGCAAGACTGCTTTCTTTACTGTTTCATCAATAAACTGTATGAATCCTTGCCAAAACCGCATGGATGTAGTCCTTCAACCTCATGGTCGTCATACATTATATTCAATTTGTACCACTACTTACTTTGCAGACATATATTTATATTTGCAGTAAATTTCCGTATTGCCAAAAATGGACCTTTCTGAAAAATCTTTTTCAGAGAAATTTTTTCAGTGAAACTAATTTATGTTCTATATTTTAGGAGTGTTTAAGCTTTTCATATTGATGAATTAAAAGGTTAATAGTATGTGTTACAAAATAGATCAGTGAAAATACTCTGTGAAACGGAAATAGTGGGGAAACAAGTAATTGGTTACTATCTATGCTAACCAAGCAACTTTATTCATCCTTTCATTTTTAATACGCCCTAAAATGCCTCATTAAATTCATGGTTCACCTCTGGTCCTTAGACTACCTTGGCCGAAAACAGTGCCCAATGAAAACCACACAAGCACAAAATGCAAAATCCACTCAGAAAGATGACATCACAAGAACAGGAAAGGTCACGTTTTTGTGTTTACATTACAAGCTCTAAAATGATAGCCATGCAGAACCCCCCATTTGGGAACCAAACAAGACAGGAATCCATACCTTGCAGGGGTTCCCTGCAAAGGCTATGCAAAAATGACCAACTGTAAATACAGAGCTGACACACAACAGGGATTTATTCACTGACACACGAGGTCTTCCCTTTCACCAAGAGCCCTGTCGACTCTTCCCAGAACAGATGGTGTTTTCATATCACACCACAAAGTGTGTACTCCATGGCACTAGGTCTTTTGGGAACATATGCTCTTAATAATATATAATAAGCTGACTAATGTTACATAGATGCAACCATACCTTTCCCCGGAGAGGACAGGGATAGACTAGAATCACATAAAAGAGCAGCACTGCAAGAACTCATCTAGAGAAAGTCAGCCATTGTCTGGATGTGACCTTCCGAATATGACAGCTCCTGGAGAAATACATAGCTTGTCAATGTAGTTGTTTTCTCCGTCTCGCTCTTTCAATCTCACTCTTGCTCTGCATTGCTCTTTTTTTCCTTGATGGGAGGCGTGAGACCAGCAGACAGAATCAAATTTCATGTCCCTCCATTTGTCTTTATTACGAGCCCCTGTCTAATGCATCCGATTCCCACTCAGCCCCGTCAAACGGACCCTTGTTGGGAAAGTCAAACGAAATTAAACCGCCAAGGCAAGAAAACTTAAAGGTCAAAGGTTAGAGCTTCCCCGCTGTAAATTGAAGCAGTTTTACATATACTCATATTCATAGGTTTATTTATTTTGCAGATTCTCCATTAAATAATGGGATTATAATGTTAAATACAAGTATTTATTCGTAAGAATTCCATATGGAAAACATTGACTGTTTTAGTTCTTAAGCGTCAAATTAATCAGCTGCTGTAGCACTGGAGATGCAACATATAATGGTAAAATCAACGCTACTCCTAGATTTGATTGCACTGTTCTTATGCTGTTTGTTTCACACATACTGGCATTTGTGCTTCCTCAATTTCAGATGAGAGCAACGTTCCCTTTTGCTGAATTCTGTCGTAGTGTCAGCAGGGGTTGTTCAAAAGCAGAACAAAAAAATTGGCTGCCTGCTTGTTTTCGTGCTGAATAGAGTATAAAGTGACACTAATTGTTATAATGGGTGACCCGGGCACTTAAACTATTTTATAATTGTATTATTATTTTTATTTTGCATATGAGCCACGGATTGCTTTTGTTTGCCTCTGCTGAAAAGTGCATTTAATCTGTGCTTTAGAGCGCTTTCCATACCAAATCCTGGAAAATGGAGTATTTTTATTCCTCTGCCTTTCAGCTGCTGATTTATAACTATGAGGAGATGATCAGGGCAAGGTCTTTTAAATCAGTTTCCTCCTGAAACGTTCTTCTCTAACGAGGCTGGTTTAAGTGAATTGCTCAATCCATATCCCCACTTTGCATGTTTTAACAGCAGTCAGTCACCAAAGACCCTCAAACACATATTCTACACAATCTCAGGAGCTCTGTTCATTAACGAACTAAACGCCTGAAACTTTTTGTATATGTACATGTAAAATGTAATTAATTAATGTAAACTCATAGTTTATTATTTTTTATAGTATATAAAAAATTATTCTAAGATTATTTATTAAAATTTTTTTTAGTTTGTTTAGGATTTTCTCATGTAAGTGACAAACCTGCACTAAACCATCAATATCTTTTAAATTAACGGTTGACTTGAAAGCCATATTTATTATAGTTTATAGATCACAAAAAACCTAAACAGATAAGAACATAAAAAACCCTGCAGAGAAAACCTGACTAACATAAGACTTCTCCAAAGGAGGAGGAATAAACTAAACTGAATGAACAAATGACCAGGCTTTGTTCAGGGACTCACTATAGTCACATGGAAGTCTTGTATTGCGGGGAAACAGAATGAGCGATCATGTGACGGAACTCCGATCACATGACCAAAGCAGAAATAAATACATGGGGAAACTATAAAACGGGCGGAAAGGCAGAAATTAATGGCAGTATTATAATAGTCTGTGACAAAAAGGCCTTCCTTGGTCTTATCCATACTTTTTTACACTTTGAACACACAGAAATACTACTAAAAAAAAAAAAAACAACTGCAATCGCGTTACATTTTTTACACGTTATTATTTCAAATGAAATGCCTTTGTGTTTAACTGCAAATTTTGAAAGTACTAATAATAATACATAACATTTTTGTAAAAAGTAAAAATGCTGTAAATAAAGGATGCTTCAGGAATATAAAATGTTATAACTTCGAGTCAAGAGATTCAAAGTGCACAGAGATGAAACAAAATTAAAATCTGATGCAAATCAATGTTTGGTGTCACTAACCTTCAAATTATTTCTAAAACATATAAATGCATAAACTCAAGGATTTAGTTGGATTATAGCTAGGTGTATGAAAAACCAATTATACTAGATACGTGTTAATGATCATCAATGTCATGCATAGGTTGAAACCCAGCCATGAACTGAAGCAGTAACAGCTGTGAAGGAGGCTTAAAACTGGGTGACAATAACCGAAACAGGAACAGCCAAATTCTGCTACCAAGGAGAGTTTGAAAAAGACAGATTCTCTCCATGGCAAGACTGAGCACAGCAACAATGCACTAGGTAGTTATACTGGATAAACAAGGTCTCTCCCAGACAATGATGTCAAGGCAAACTGGGGTTTCAAGGTGTGCTTTTCAAGCCTTTTTAAAGGGTCACAAGGAAATAGGCAAAATTGAGAAAATGTAAATGCAGCAGATGACATACAAATCAAGCTTATCACACTTTCGAAAACAAAAGCAGTGCTATCACCTCAGAACTGACAGTAACTGGTTGGATCCAGGGAAACTCATCACCAGAAGAGGATTTATTGAGAAGCTGCATCTAAAAACATGGGAACAAGGCCAAGTTACCCAAGTATGCACAAAAACATACACAAAAACATGCAGAAAAGTTTGAAAACTTTGAAAAAAATAGCATTTTCATGAAGTGCAACACAACGGAAGTTCAAGATTACATATTGTGACTCTGGATTCAACTGTAGGAAGTTTCAACTGAGAAAACACATCACATGATGCCACCCGAGCCCCCAAATTGGAGAGATCAAATGCCTCAGTTTTTGATGACTCAATATGAAGCAAACATACATTTTATAGGATGTTAATATTGGCATAAAGTAGACTAGAGAGCACCCAGTTACACGTTAGATGCAATGATACTCACATGTTAAGATGCCAGTCTGTCGACGGCGTTATGCTTACATTTCTGAAAGCATTCTTTCTTTACAGCTTTTTCACACCTTCTTTTAAATTTCACACAATACTTTATGTCAGTGTTTTGTTTATTTTACATAAAACCTTATTCAGATGTTAGAGAGAGGTGTGATGCTTTCTTTTGGCTGACACAAATGTATTTTAATGTGTAATGATCAACCGGTTTTGTTCATTTAAATGCACATAAGCTGCTTGACCACCCATTAAAACAAGTCCTTTATATAAAACAAGCTAAAATATTGTACTTTAATGCTGGTTACATCAGACAAGTAAACAAAGTGATATGCATAAAAGGGTTAAAATGCAAGACTCTGGGAAAAGTGAGATGCTGGGTTGCTGAAAAAGAATCCAATTATACAAAACGGAAGACTTAATAGATTAAAATAAATAAATTGCATCTACAGTCACTTCAATTTTTGTTTGGTGGAAACAAAGATTTAAATGCTGTGTCGACAGCATCAATTTGAAACATCAAATGGGGAGCTAAAATTTGGCTTTTAAATGTTTTTTTGTGCGTGTGTCATGCAGTTAGTTTAAACATTTAAACGGCAATTAAACATAACGACATGCTGAAATGGTAACATTTTAAAAATTATTGCAGGTTCAATGATTTCACTCTTATGATATTAAAGCAACAAATGGGCCCTTTTCTTTGCCTTAAGTGAAATAGCAGAACACAAACAAAGGAAGCTGAGAAAAAATGTTTGATATAGTAGACAATTTCAGATGACGCTTGGAGGCAACATTTGAACTCGTCATACGTCCGCTTCAAAAGCAGATTAACTTGCAGGGTTAGGTACTTGCAGTGTTCGTGTACTACTGCTACTGATTTACAGACAAGGGCTGCATTGAGGATAAAAAAATAAATAGCATTTTTATATTATTTTTTCCCCCCGAATTGCTCTAAGAAGAGACGTGTGGTGAGGTTGCCACCTGCCTGAATTATGCAATCACTGAGCATTTTGTGACATAAGACAGTTTTACTGTTTCTCTGTATGTTAAAGACACTTGTTCAAACACTTGTACAATACAAATTTACATTTTATTTGTTGCATATGATGTATAGTGTTTTTTTATAACGCGTTGCTTGTGTAGCAGAATCATAAAATGCCTGCAGAGAAAAACCAGAGGTGAGGCGCACAGCTAGTGGGTGCTAAGGATTATGAACACTTCAGTTAAAAAAAGAATTAGTGGCAGCAGCTATGATCACAAACAGTGATATTCATTGAGACAGAGAGACTTTTAAAAATGAAGAAAGAAAAACAACACTTCTACAAACAAGTTATCAATTCTTTTAATCAAGACGAGGGGCGCATGGAGTTCATTTCTAATTAAAGGTAGTCTGTATGCCACCGTTTAATATGGAAAACAATGTTGAAATTAAATTTGAAATAAAGCATGTCAAATAATCTACTTATTTAAAATCCAAGAAACAGTAAAAACTCATGGCAGTTAAGTTTGAAAAGTAAAGAAATAATGAAAAAAGAAGAAAAAATGCATTTACAGATTAAATTATACATGTAAAAATGTAAATAAGGCTAACAATGGAATTAGCATTTACATTTAAATACATTTCAGAGAATTCATAAGAAGAATTTGTTCTTTGAAATATTTATTAAACAAGGGAGCAGATTGTGACTGTGTCACTAACTTTGTCACTTTTAAGAACAGTAGATCTTGCAAGATCTTGATTGGTGCAATTTAGGATTTAATTTATTTCTTAAAGGTAAATGATATTCCAGTAGCAACAAAGTACGTTTTGACCCAAGAAAATATCAAACAGTCATATATTCTTTTAAGAAATGACTATCTGAACCTGCCATGGTCCCATGCCAAACAAACCATCTCCTGTAGCTTTGCCTTTGAAAAGCTGTGAAAGGAAAAGTAGACGAAGCTTGGGAGTCTCTTCTTTAGTTTGTTAATTAGCTCAAACCTTTTGATCCCAATTTAAAACCCACCGCATTGCTGCACTTGCCTCTATTGTGGACTGCCCAGAGCTAAATAAAATGGAGGCCATTTTCCGTCTGTGCTTTTCAAATAGTGCAGCGTCCTCCCCCTTCACATACTCATGGCTTGATGCGAGACATTTTATCCCTCTGCGCAAACAGCCGATGGCTACAGGAACATATGTCAGAGTACGGATCACCCATTTTTGCAATAATACATCGGTGGTCAGTTTCTTTCAGCTTGACTGATCGTTGATGACATTAAAGTTTATTGATTTCAAGGCACACAAGAGGATGTCTACGCAGCAGATTGGAAGAAAAACTCACAACAGTTTCCAGTAATATGTCAAAAGAAATTAAATTAAGTTTGTGTGCGTTTCTAGATTATTCAGTATTACATACACTGTAAAGTTCAGTCATGTAACTTACAAAGCTACTTTTAACCTAGAGTTTGCCTAACTCTGCTGGGAAAACTTGGGAACTCATAACAAATCAGTGCATACAGAAAATGCTGAACTTGAATGGAATTAATATTGTGCCAAAAATGAATAAAACTTGTACAAAAACATAAATAAACATTGTCATTAAATACACTCAGTAAATGTGCTGACAGTTACGTTGGTCTGTACGACCAAAGTCTTTCACCAGGGCAGGGTTCACAGTAGTTCACTCTTATTGGCTAGTTGAAGCTTCATTTTTTAAATATTTTTTGTTTGTCTTGGCAAACGTTTGTTCCTATATTTTGGCATTCCATAAAACTGTGTGTATGAACATAAAATGATAGAATCTGACATTTTTATGTAGTCACTATTCGCAGAGATCAACAGCCAGCCGAGACCAGGAAGCTTCGAGACCGTGATCATAGAGTACCAAGACCAAGACAAAGTGTAAAAAATGTAGATTTGAGCTGGAGGAGTAAACATTTTGGGTTCTGCAAACCAGCTGCATGACTTTAACAATGTTAAAAACGATAACACTTTAGAAAACTCTTCCTTTTTTAATGCAGAACTAAGAGGTAGTTACTACAGAACTGCCAGTGACTATCTGGTAACTCTGCAATAGCTATTGTTAACTACTAAGAAGTTACAGTAAACTATTCAGTAACTAATGTCACAGTAACTACTGCAGTAACTACACCTACCTATTGGTTAAATAATTTTCTGGTTCTCAGGTAACTACTGAATAGGTACTGAAGAGTTACCACTTAGTTATCAGGAACTACTTGGTACTTGGAAGAGTATTCTGCTAAGTGACAACGCAAAGTTTTTGAGATAACAGTAGTTACTGATTCACTAATGGTAGTTACTTAGGTGTTATGCATGTATTCAGTAGTTACTGATAGTTAAGGGTAGTTACTACAGTAGTTACTGTGACATTAGCTACTGAATAGTTAACAGTATCCTCCTAGTAGGTAACAATAGTTACTGTTACTGAGTGTTACCGTTAAAAAGTTATTCAAATATTTAGGTAGAACTGCTGTGCAGAGACACATGCTAAGCTTGCCACAAAAGCAAATTGTCATGGTTTTTGGACACATTAACCGTCAAAAAAGGATAAGTCCCCAACAGATTGGTCACTTATATTGTGATGAACAGTCTGCATCGCATTGCTTCAACCATTGCATTGCCATCCCAATGCTCTACTGACTCAACAGGAAAGCCATTCACTTCTTCACACTTTCATGTCAAAATAAAAGCCAATTAATTATTTCCAAAAAATATTTGTATAACTTCACTATTTGTATACTTAGAATCACAAATTGAGTTTCAATGGTCTGTGGTTAGGCTGTGCATTCACCCACTGGTCCTGGGTCAATAGATGCATTAAACCTCTTAAACCGGCAGTTTGCCGACTGATTACATTGCTTATAGGAGTCGCCACAGGCCAAAAAATAGAAACAAGTGTACGCCAGATAATGGGCTTGCTGGAGAACCACACATATTGTTCATTCCACAGTTAGTAAGTGAGGAATAGACAGGCTAGGTGGCTTTGGAATTTGTTTTTGGATACCCCTTTAATGAATCTAGTAAGGTGTTGCTGCCCATGGTGAAGACGCAGGGCGAATTTTTTTTTTTTTTTCAAAAACACCATTTTGACGAATTGAGTGAAAGGTGTTTTCTTTAGCACTAAATTGTTTAAGGGAAATTTTAATTTTCTGTTCCAGACTATCATAAAGCCCCTCAAACCCAGACAAACATACAAATTTTAAAATTTAAAATAAAAAATTTGTTCCCAAAATACGATAACTCTATGGACCTTTTCTATACAAAACACTATGATTCTAATGTACCAATATAGATGTTTATTTTATTTTAATTTTTTTAATGAAACATTGATAATGAATTAAGTGTCTGGTTCCAGAATTTATTGGTTAAACAGTGTCACAACCCACACGCAGATAAACTCACTGCTTTGAACCACAGAGTCAGTGTCCCACAGTTCTGTATTCATGGAATGATACTAAAACAATGCAAACCTTTTGCTGCAGATGACAGCCAGCATGTTCCACATCCTCATCACTTCATATTCTTTGCGCTGTGTTTGGTTTATTGGACTTATAGCGTTTTGGGGAAAAAAAAACGAAAACTTGAGTGGCGTTTTCAAAACAGACAAACTAGTATAGCAGTACACTGAAAGTATTGTGTTTAAAAAGATTATGTGGGTTTTTAGGGCATTTATTCCTTTTATAATGCTAAAACATCACAGAAAATGGGCAATTTTAGATTCGCAGGGGAACTTTAATGAAACAGTGTTGGTCAGTGTGAGGCTCAGTCTGTTATTTTTCCTAATAGACTCTTCTTGTAACCTTTTCCACATGATCTACAACCAAGACATGAGTTATTGTGATCATCATTTCACTGGTACTCAATAAGGTCTTTGGAGGTCAACCACAGCTTAACTGAATGAGAGCTGTCTTTGAATTTTAATTGAGCAACAGCTATTTTCTGACACATCTCCTTTGTCCTTTTGAGAACTGACAAGTGCTATTGAAAGTTTCTGGTTAAAAAGATGAGCACTCAAGCATTGTATGCTTCAGTATTTCCGAAATTAAAAGGAGATTTGTAAGAGATTTGACCTGGAAGGGAATTATTTAACACATACTGATTAGAGAGTTAAAGTAAAGAAATTCTGGGAAGGAAATAAGAGAGGACTGCTTGCCTGCTAGAAAATAGTTTAGAGCATGTGTGTGAATTTTACTAGTTTACGTATTATCTCATAAGTTGTGTTCTGCATATTTGTTGCTCCATTTTATATGTGTATGGATTACCTGTGAGAGCTCAATCCTAAATTTGAGTCTTGTTTTGAACTGCTGTTGATGAAAATCCGATTCATCTCCCTTTGAAAGTCACACTTGCTCTTGTCTATCAAATATACTCAATGATTTAATACCAAAGATCACAAACACTGTAGAGAACCAATAATAAAATAAAAAAATAGAAAAACAGACGATGAATGGAATAATTAGTCGAATAAATTATCCGACCACTCATCAATCTGCATCAGATGTGAACTTGGAGTCATGAAATTTGCAAGTTGCAATCAATGGGTAATATTTGGATTTTCAAAAATGGTCACTCAACAAAAGCGTAGAACCCTATTGTAATTGTGCAGAACATTCGGTGTATTTTTGAGGTCCTAAAAAGTCACCAGTTTTCACACACATCAGAAATTGTGAAAATTGACGTCTGAATGCGATTTAAAAAAGAGGGTGTGAAAATTGGCTCTGTATCACTGCCTGATGGGTTTCAGGTAGGTTGCACTCCCAGTTTCTCAAAAGCAAAATGAAATTAGGCACACACATGTAGGCAAATAAAGTCTTAAATATAAGTAAAATGGATCGTGTTTCCAAAATCGACAGGAAGTTGGCTATTTTGCAAAAAAAAAAAAAAAAAAACGGGCCACTTTTGCTTGTCATACTTTAACGAACTCCTAGAGATTCTATCTGTTCAGTTTTAACTGAAGGCATATGAAATGTTAATTTGCAAAGCTTTTTCAACTTTTTTTTGGCTATATAAACACAGCAGCCATCGCAATTCAACATTTCGCCATAAACAATACGTTTTTACGGCTCAGCCATAAAATGCCTGATTGGTCCCAAATTTACCATTAACAGTCCACATCTGAACACATCTACAATGTAGACTATGGTTACAGCAGCACTAGGTGGCTACAGAAAAAAAACATTTAACATTGATGAGGTAAATATTTTTACCAATTTTAACGTCACAAGAATATTGGCAAAAACAATAACAGGAAACAAAAAGATATATATTCTAACTATTGACTGATTCACAGCAGTCTGTTGATTCAAATTGCCTGAATTGTTTAATCATTTTAACAATTTTTGTTAAATAGATCTCCCAAGTAATCACTGGTCGTTGCACAACAAATTTGCCACCGAGAGGCGATGGCACCTGAGGTGCTCAGGTCCTTTGGTCACTGCTTGCAGCTTTATATCATAGATTGTAATTCATTGCTGATACACCTCATGAAAGTACTTTAATGTAGTTTTACACTGAAATGTACAGTATTTTAATCGTGTGAACAATCTCGAAACTCACTAACACAAAGCTATTACAAAACTGTGAGCCAGGAAATGTCACGAGTAGTGTGGAGTCATTCAGGCAGGAGATGAGTGCAGCAAGGTGAACTCTGATCTGCAGAGCTAAAAGATTACCAATAAACACAAGAAAACAAGGGCTTTTGCTGCTGCCCTTGACAGTAATGTGGTGTCTGGACTTTGAAAGGTACTGAATAAAGAATGGAACACAGATACTGTTTTAAAGTGATTTGGTTTAAAATGTCATGGACATGAAATTATTTAAAAGGTAGAAATCCATACGTTCCATAAGTTCCTTCATGATGCAGGTAAACAGAGCTCTTCTCATTTTATATGTGAATTTATTTAGATAAATGCCTGTATTCTTATCCGCGGAAGTAAAGTTATTATCCTCACACGAATGTGCTGAAGATGATGTTAGAAGTTAAAAATCATTGGTTGTGTTTGACATTAGTTCATCAGGGTTGTGAGTGTTAAAAAGGATGAATGAAACCCTGTGATTGAACAACATGAAACGAAGCAGTGATTGAAAAGAAAGAGGCACGTCTAGGCCAGGGGACAATCAGTGGGTCTTTGTGCCGTTTTCCCAGCCGGTAATGACATCTGGAACGCCTCGTGCATAGAAATAGGCATTAGCGCTCAGACTGAATCCGGTGTGGCTGCAACTCTGTAAAGATGACGGAATCCACATACGGCAGACGTCTACTGGATGAGGCCTATTAGGGTTTGAGATCTATATGAGCTGCTGACAGACTTGAAAAGAAAGACTTGAGAAGATATTACCTCCAATTATAGGGCTTCCTGACCAGTGTGAGTGAGTGGAACTCGGAAGGCTGAGTCCTTTCATACTCTCAAAACGTCAACTTTTCTTTTAAAAGGCCTTACGATGATATAGAGTGACTTTTAACTTTAATTTCCTCATCTCTCTGGCTCAATGTCTTTGTCCTTAGCCCCCTGTTATATTTTCCTGCAGTGCAGTGATGAGTGACTCTTGAGAAAACACCCCTTTTTCTGTCAAATCAAAAGTGTTTTTAAAGAACTCATGCCATACGGCCAAATTGCAAATCCTATCCAGGATGTGCAAATGGTTGTGATCCCAGCTGACTGGATTATATTGTTTCAATTGACCAATGATTACCTATTATGCACAGTGTTATCGCACCCAGGGTGATATTTACAAATGGAATTCTTAAATGTTGAGTTTTTACACTAGGATAAATTAAAACTGGAAAAAATGCATGAGCCAATAATTTATTCACAATACAAAATTGATGTCTCACAGAGGTCTTTGGTATGAATATGGAGCTTAAAAAGCAGAATAAAGCCAATTGCCTGCAGTGTAAGTGGAATTTTCCAAGACATTGGAAAATCCCCTACTGTCAACATAATGGTGGCATGGTGCCAGGGCTAAATTATCTTGTACTTTAAGTTACAGTATGCAACATATACTAGTTTATAAACTCATCAGCTACTTTATTAGCTACTAGTACCAAGTTGGACACTCCTTTGTCTTCAGAACTGCCATAATCCTTCATGATATAGATTCAACAAGGCACTGGAAACATTCCTCAGAGACTTTTCTTCATATTGACATAATAGCATCCACCACTTTCCAAAGGTGCTCTATTCGAATGAGATCTGGTGACTCTGGAGGCCATTTGACTACAGTGAACTGTTTGTCATGTTCAAGAAACCAGTTTGAGACCAGTCAAGTTTTATGACATGGTGTGGTGTCTTGGTGGAAATAGTGGATGGCCAATGTCAGCAACAATACTCAGGGAGGCTGCGGTCTTGACACGATTCTCTATTGGTACCAATGAGCCCAAGAAAGAAAAAGCTCTCACACCATTACAACTCCTCCACTAACCTGAACCATTGATACAAGGCAGGGTGGATCCATGTTGTTTTTGCGTTATTCTGACCCTACCATCAGAATGTTGCAGCAAAACATTTTTACAATCTTCCATTTGTACGAATTTGTGCGAATTGTAGCCTTGGATCCTTGTTCTTATCTGACAGGAGTGGCATCCAGTGTGGTCATCTGCTGCTGTAGCTTATCTGCCTCAATGTAACCATACCTCGTTCAGAGTCACTTAAATCAACTTTCTTCCCTTTCTTTACAATGCTCATTTTGAGCTTCAGCAGATCGTCTTGACCATGGCTAAATTTTCCCTTTGATTTTGAATTTGAAACTACTATGTTTAAAATGAACAAACTAAACCAGAGCTAAGTTAATCCACACATCAACCAATCGGCATTCAGTATACAGACAAGCTAGGACATAACATTAGTACATTAAACACTATACAAGAAAAAAATGACCCAAAGTATTGCAAATGTAGTCATTTAATATTAATCACTAATATTAGTGAGTAGTATGTTATCAATCGTTAATATTTTTTAATTCATCACTTTATTATTATAATATATTTTTTATATAATATTTTATAATAATATTTTTATTATTATCGAATCAAAGGCACCAAGGCATTTTTTTTCTAATGCCTTGGTGAGGAAAAAAAGTAAATTTAATGCATATACTTTACTATGCAAATTAGGGGATGTTGTCACACATGTACTTTGTTCACTGTTCACATGGCAATATAATCATCTCCCTAAAGTTAAACTTCAATTTCAGGAAATCTCAAGAAACTGTGGTTCAATACTGAACCCAATGTTTTAAAAATACTTTTTATATGTATGTGTTTTTAGGGATATGCTGCTGCATAGCAATGAAGAAAAGCAATTAATCTACAAGCCATTCGACAACCCAATCGACTGGTCAATTTAACAAGTTACGGTACATCAGCAAAACTTCCCTTCTCAATCCTAACAAATTTGCCCAGTAATTCTGGGGTTTTAGTTAAGTAGCCCCAGTCAGTTAATTGATAATTGCCTGACTATCCAGCAAGCCAATCAATGAATCAACCGAAAAAAGCTACCTAAGACAACTCTTAAAGTCAGTTACTCAATAACCATGTTTTGAGTCAAACCAAGCAAGCAAATCCAACGATTATGTCAACCTAACGAGTGCTTGTTACTCTAAATGCAACCCCAAACCTTAAACCAATGACATCACATGTAGAAAGTGATAATTACTTGACCTTTCATAACAGCCTTTAAAGGTGGTGACCCTTTAAAAAACAATAGGGGCATGACATAGCTGAAATTTATGTATGTTATGTTCATTTACACCAGGGGTGCTCACACTTTTTCAGCTTGTGAGCTACTTTTAAAATGACCAAGTCAAAGTGATCTACCCGCTACAAAAATGTAAAACATCAATCAACAAACAATTATTTTCAACTTTATTGAGAATTGACAAAACACACATAATAATTAACTATTTACATTTTTTTTGTAATAACGTGAGTTTAATTTGATGACTTGCACTGAATTGAAGCATTAGAACAGTTGTGTGTGACCTGAATTTGGTGGTAATAGAGTGATTTTTATGGGAGCAATTGAGCTTTGATTCAAATAATCAAGAATAAAAATTATGCTCTAACAAATATTTCAATTTTTATTGAAACTGAGTCGTGCAGTACAATATGCAGGTGAGGAGTGGTGTGTTGCTTGATTTTGGTTGTAATAGAGCAATTTAGAATGAAGTTATGAAGCATATTCTGGTAAAACATATTTTGGATCTGGTAATTTGCAGACGGTCCCTAAGCGATTCCATGTCAGCGGGTTGCGCATAGACGGTAATGTGTTTCTGCGAATGCCGAGGGAAACTTGTTTTGATAAAAAACGTTTTGTAGTTTGTCCGCTCTGTAACACAGATTAAAAATAGGTATTATTTGTTTACTAAGAACATTCTGGTCTCGAGCTATTGAGCAGAGAAAACCGAATCCGTGAATCTGCAGCTAACTTTATTGAACTGTAACGGGATGGATGATCGGCTGATATTGTTTCAATTTCACGCCGTAATCGACCGGCAGCACCTCCGCGATCGACGTAATGAGCACCCCTGATTTACACAATACATAGATTACTTCTGGGAAATGATCAGTATATTACATTAGTAAATTAGAGTATAGTCCCAGAAAACATGGCCATCCAATTCCAAAAGCCTCAAGAATCTTTGGTGTTTTAAGGGGGTATGAGAGAAATGTTGATAGATGAAGAAAACCATCACAATGATAAATCGTAAAAGAACTATTCATTCATTCATTCTTCGAACCCGCTTGTTCCCTTTCCGGGTCTGCTGGTGCCTATCTCCAGCCTAAATCCAGGTCACAACCCCTTCCTCAATGCCAGTTGATGTTCTGTGAAGGTTCCGAGTTATTCTGTAAAATTATGTGGCCTCTGAAATCACAACTTAACTCAATAAACCACTTTGTTCATCACCCAACTAACCACTCACCAGGCATCCAAATTACTTTACAGACCAGTTCCTATTCTCTGTTCTATAACTTCACTTCTTTTTACTGCTGCGCTGAAATGACCATGCCTGTTATTTTTTCCAAAGAAATCTGACTGTTTATTCTTCCAAGCTGAGAAAAATCAAGCCAGTGATTGCCTTCCACCAGGTCTTGATGACAAGTCAGAGTGCTCTCCCTTCGAAAGGAACGCACTCCTCTGGGGACTGATTGCCTTCTTGGCCCTCACAGTGCTAGCTGACATGTTAGCTGTAGCGCTGATGCACCTGACAAAGCCCTCGTGATTAGAAGACTTTCTCTGCCCCGTCGAGCATGAAGGATATCAATTCTTTCATGTGAATGTGCCCCGGCTCACAAATGTTGCATTCATACTAGATTATCAAAGGGTGATGGATGTTTCACAGAGTGGGTGTCTGACAATATTTAGATTGATGAAGAGATGGGCTGACAATGGAATAACAGGGCGAAAATGACCCGTTCTGCTTTATCTGTTTTCCATGCAAATCTGGTGCAACACATTTATGATTTGGCAGTTTTTTTTAAACACTTATTTAGTTTAGCAAACTAAGTACACAATTGAAGATAGTAAGTACACATTTTTACTTTGCCCATTGTATTTAGATGCAAACCATTGCACATTTTAATTTGTTCCTAAAATAGTACAGTGGTGTCTCGAAGCAAGTTTAAAATGCCAAATAAAAAAAAGTTTAAAAAAAGTAAAAAAAAAAAAAATAAAAAACCAGAGAAAAATCAAGTAAGGTTTCTTCCATCCTTAAATCTACACATCGTTAATGTAATAAATGATAATAAAACTGAAGAAAATAAATGGAAAATAATATGTACACAAATGTGAAACCATACCTTGAGAGTGAGTGGTGGAGGACGTGAAAAGGATGGCAGAAAAAGTGCGAAAGTTTCTCAAGATATTTCACAAATTACTAACTCCTACATGAAATCAAGCACATGAGTAGACAGTACCGAAAGCGTGTGAGAAGGGATGAGAGAGCACTTCTGAGAAAGCATCACAGGGTTTTGGTGTGACATTTAGAAAAACACGGTTTGTGTTTTTCGTATCTTGGAATTTTTTTGTATCTCGAAGCAAAATCTTTACCGAGATACCTCTTGAATCTTGGATTTTTCGTAACTCGAAGCATTTGTATTCGAGGTACCACAGTAATAACAGTTTGAATTAAATCTGCAGGCAGCAAGCAAAGGGTTCTCACACCTCTTTTACTCCTCAGTGGCCAATATCACACTGTGATCATTTCTTATTGAGGAGATGTAATCAAGAATGAACTGTTAACATTTCAGCAATAAAATAGGTAAATTAAATAATAAAAACTACAAAATAAAGTGTTAGATCATCAGGTGGCGCTATGAATGAAAATTAATATTGTTCTGGACAATATTGTAACAAATGTCAAAATTGCTTAAAAAGTACCATATCAATGTTAAATGCTGTGTTTCCTGTGGCCAACGGGTGGCGTTACAACTGTTATTATATTTTGCTAAATCAATGTGTATAGGCATGGTCTCTTAACACACGTGGCAAGTTTGATTCTAATTATACATTGATTGGCTCATTTGTAACTCCTACAGTTCATGGCGAAATTCCGTTTTTTGGCAGCCGCCATGTGCACATACTTAAAAAAGCTTTATAATTTAACATCCCATACTCCTTAAGATACAACTGATGGAGTTTGGAGGTGAACAGATAAAATCTCTTGGGGGAGTTTGTTTAAGTACAACACAAGCAAAAGGCCAATTTTAGAGGGTTTTGCGAAATAATCGTCTTCTTCTCGATTTTGGAAATGGGATCCATATTTCTTATTTTTAAGACTTGGTACCATACACATGTTTGCTGTATTTCATTCACGTACAAAAAAACTGCTAGCTCACCAAAGCCTGAAGGTGATGGGTGGTGCTATAGAGCCATTTTCCAACACCCCCTTTTCAAACCCCAATCAGAACGATTGACGTGTGATTTTTTGAGAGCAAATACAATAGGGTTCTATGTTCCTTAAGTGCACTTTTTTGTAATTGATTGAAGATATGTGGTTTACAAATGATAGATCGTTTACAGTTTTGTCAAAAATACAATATAACATGCATTCCGAACAGAACCCATTGACAGAAAGTAATCGAAAGAAAAACCCTTTGCATGCGTTTTATTGATCATGGCTAACTCTTGTTCATTAAATGATTGAGAATCAATGAGTGTTTTAGGCATGTATCCAGATAGTTGACGTGCACTTTCAGGCTTTTAAGGAGTTTATTCAGGTACTCAGAAGTCTAAAGCAAGCAACAAGTACTGTATTGATATAATGGATACGGTCTGGTGAGCTCTATCTACTGCCAAAGGAGGTTTTTTGATCAAGGCAAAATTTAAGAAAACGTTTTTTTTTTCCTTGTGAATATAATGAATAAATCTGCAATGTCAGAGTGCCCTGTTCTCTTGAATCTACTGGAAAACAGGGTAGGTTTCAGTTATAACCTGTTAGGAAAGCTGTCAGTTTATCAAGATAATCTGATGACATTTCATTCCATTTTACCCAGAGTCTCTCGCAAAAATGAAGTCTTCCAACACAACAAATAGCCAAACTGCTCCCATTACAGCTCAATATGGATCAAATGTGAAGACTGGCCACTCCATTACACTCTGAATTCATGCTGACCCTTCAAATATTTCTAGCACATTTTGTTGTAAGATGGAATGTTATAGAAATTTGAAGTGATCTTAAACATTTTGACTGGTTTAAATCACTGTAAACATTTGGAATTTTTTTTAGCTATTTAAAGATTTATTGACTTGAATTTCAAATGATTTCATCCAATTTTGGAAAGGAAAAGTTTGTATTTTCATTGTGTTTGGGAATTCTTTCCTGTAGATCTTTCCCTGCGTTGACAACTTAACTGTAAAATACTAAAAACCTGTCACGATCTCAAGGGTGGTTAGCAAATTGGACCCAAAAGCACTTAACCGAATTTAAATGTCTTTAATATGGATTGGGAAAGGAACAAAAACACAAAATACTGCCTTTGGTACGCAGCTTAAAAGTTACAAAAGGAAATCCAACTGAAAAAGTCTTCTAGTCATAACAGGAACAGAAAATGGTCCACTGAAGAGTTGAACACAGCTAGGTGAAGGCACGGCTAGGAACTTCCAGTCTAAGGAGCAAAAAAAGTCAATAATGCTGGTAATCCTGAGGGAACAAGAGCAGAAGCGATTGTCCAACCAAACATAGAAACCTCTCATACAGAGTGAGATGAACTAGTGACAAGAGCAAGAAAACAGGGGTTTAAATAGTAAAAATAAACAAGCATCAGGTGGCAACAATAATAACAAGGGAACATATGGGGGAGGGGATATAGGAGACCAATCAATGAGAAAAGCACAAAATCCCAGAAATATCAGTAGGACTGTGACAAAACGTAGACTGTTTTTTT